>CM040630.1:54753496-54839158 GCA_022818045.1 Neotoxoptera formosana | reverse complement strand
ATAATTCATAAATGTAGTAATAAATTTCATAATTTAAAGTATTTAACTATATTTGAAATCTAGGAAAGCAATGTTATTGCTTGCTGACCCAACCATTCCATTTAGAAAACTGAATTTTCCAAAACGTCTTGATTGAGTTTCCTGGTTAAACTAAATTATCATTCTTCATGTTCGAGTTCGTCAAGTAAACCTTTGATTGATTTGTTGCTAATCTTTATACCTAAAATAATAAAATAAAAGAATGAAGAGGCCTTTCAAAGGAGGGACTTTGTCTCCTAATACATATATTATTTACATTTTACTTTTCTCTAAACAGGTAATAATACTGAAATATCATCAACTTACCTCTTAGAAATGGAAGTAAGGATTTCTTCCCACGAACCCTCATATTAAATATAAATTCGTTCATTTTATCAATTAATTTATTTTGATTTATTTCATCCTGGCCATAACTTGGTTTTGGTACACCATTGTCAAATGTATGTTGAGTGTTAAAAAGATCAAACCAATCATTGAACATTGAAATAATATCAGAGGAATGTTTTTATAAATTATTACATTATTTTTATTTATGAATATATCTTGTTAGCTTACTCAATTCTCAAAATTTGATACTAAGAAGTTTAATCATTGATTTCTTGTATAAATATATAATGATTTAAATCAACAATACTTATATCGTTTAAGTTGTTGATTTTTATATAGTTATTACATACATTAGTTACATAGTTATTTTCTTCGCAGTGGCTTAGAGCTTTAACAACGGTATTTGAAAAAAGTTGTGCAGCCAATTAGACATTCATTCTACTTGTCCCCTCTACTGAAATATGGTGTTGTGTTAATTTATGTGCCATTCTAAAATCAACACTATTCAAATTAACCAATTTTTCAAATATGTTTTTTCCTACATATTTTTTATTGGAAAGAATATAACCACTAAAAGTTTAATATATAAGAATTATAAATTTATTTTTCATTTATTATCAAACAAATCTTGCTGATCATGTATATGATTTCTCGCTAGTTTGATCAAATGTGTTACATAATTAAACACATATATATTTTTGTTTGTTATCGGATGTGTGAATGATGTGTTACTAATTGATTTATTAAGGGTTTGCCATAAGCCCACATTTGCAGAACCCATATAATTTACTATGGGCATTGCATTGAAACTAATTTTATGGAGCTTTTCAATTATGGAGTTTAATATATCTTATTTCATATGTGTATTACAATTATAGTAGATCACCTATTTCCAATTACATAACAAACCTATTCATAAAATAAATTTACAGATATTTTTCAACTGCTTCACCTCTAGCCATTACTGTCTGGACGCATTGATGGGGACCTATAATCTACTCATATGCTTTGTCATAGCATATTCTCTTTGATACATATGTTTCATCAAAAGAAAAAACAGTGAGTTTATTAGTGTAGAACATTAATAATTTTTTTTTTTTAAATGCCCTGGGGCTTTATATTATTTAAACGACCCGAAGGTCTTTATAAATATTTTTGACAATTATACAATTATCTTACATACTAGATATAAATTATATATATATATTACACGTTGATGGAGTCACTTCCAGTGAAGTGCCTCCTGCCACATTAATAATAATAATATTTTATTTTACAAAAATAATTTCCAATTACAAGTAATACATACAATTTTAATTATAATATAATAATACAATATAGTAACAATAAATGGATAATACAAACAATAATAGTGGTAATAATAATAATAATGAATAAGTTTATAGGAGAATATAAAATACAATTATTAAATCATTCTTAAAACATACATCATATGCCGATAAGGATTTATTAAAAAAATCAAGATATTTCATTGAATTTCCAGCAGACATTAATACATTTGATGGTGAATTTAACATATAATTTTTCTGGTATATTTGATATAAAAAAGATTCATCATTCAACTGTTTATTGGATTTATTTTAATGTTTATATTATGCAGTAGTTTGGGACAATCCATCAAATTGTTTTTCTAAGATAAGCATACTAAAGACATTTATTGTGATGTCGTAGGGAGAACGAAGCGCTCTATAAATATGACATTGAAAACATAAAACTCTTATGAAATTATTTTGAATTTTGTTTAAATCTTATTTCTGTGTTACAGAATATGGATGCTAAATAAGTAGTGTATAATCAAAATAACTTTCGAGTTGTGGTGTTGGAGAAAAATGCAGAGAATAAGCTGGATTGACAGAAGATCAAACGAAGACATCCTGAGGTCAATAGATGAAAAACGAACATTGATAGACAATATTAGGAGAAGGAGATGGCAGATGATAGGACACACGTTAAGGCATGGAGATGAACTACATAGTATAATAATAATGTAAACAAATAGACATCTATAGACCTTATACTCAGTATAATATCTATGAACACATCAATAACAAATTAAAATATTCTATATTTCTATGAGATAAACAAATAATGTAAATTACATTTTTATGTTTATTTCTAAAAGAATATTGTTCTGTTATATATATAAATTCAAACATATATGTTATATACTTAAATATACATTAAAATGTAAATTAAATTATTATTAGGATATTGATAATATAGATATAAATATGTTTATTTATAAAATTATACGTCTTACAATATTAATACGATAATAAATGCCATCCCTTATATAATTATATCAAATTTTTATGTTCTACTGTACTTCTAATCTCTGATAAGGTATTTATATTTGTCATTAAATAATAATACAAAAATTAACTGTCTATAACAGTTAATTACTGTTTATTTAGTGACAAACAGAGACCTCTTATAAAGCCTCAGTATTAAATTTGTCAATTAAATAATATTCAAAATCGATGGGCTATTATTTTTGTATAATATAATATAAGACTACTAATCTGCTCAATTGTACTTGGCTTATTGTAACTCTCAAATGTTTCTCGTATGTTTTGAATCAACATAGAGTAGAGAAATTGTGTCCATTATATGCAATATATTTTGTAATAGTGGTTAAAAAATGTTTAATATATATTTGTATAAGTTGGGAATATTGTATCCTATCTGAATATCATGAGATTTAATATAATTATTTTTTTTAAATATTGTATTGCATTCATAATTTATAAATAATTAATTTGGATATAGAAATATTGTATTATTGTATTATATATTTATATATTGTCATTAAAATTGGATAATATCAATGATTTTTAGCTATAAAATATAATATAATATAATATTTTTGAATAGTAGGTATGAATACATTTTATACAATAGTCGCTTTAGAAAAAAAAATTATTAAAATCGAAAATATTCCACAAGGCTTGAAAGTTTTTCCTGTAAACAAGGTTGGGCAAGTTAATGAAATTGTTTAACTCAGGCTAGGTAATAGTTCACTATTTTTTTCCCAATGAAGTTAAAAATATTAAATGAATTGATATTTTAAATACAATAATTAAATGAACAAATACTATCAACTTAACTTAACAACAATTAATAAATTAAATTAATTTAAAAAAAAAAATGAATTGATTGTTAAAATAAGTGATAAATTATCAATGATAATCATACTTGGATAATAATTTAATATATCTTTATGTAAACATCATGAATGTGTATTTTAAAACCTGTTAGGCTGTAGCATTTATAAAACTTCATTTATAGTTCAAACTCTGGGATATTTTTTATTTTAATTTGAGTGTAAATGTGCTTACTGTATTGGTTAATGTTTAAAATTTACAAAATAAATCACTCAAACATTAATAAAATGTATATAAACATTATAAACACTACTTTATTTCTACTTCATTTTACTTTATTCAAAATATCTATTAAATTTTAATAACAGTGTCATTTAAAAATGTTGATTGGTCATTAATCCTCTTATTCAGTAATTGCCTCCAGCACCAAATAAGACACTCCACATGTACAGAAAAAAAGGGGACAACAGTATTTTAATTTATACATAATACTTTAATGGAATTTAGTAATTCAAAAGGATAGGTATTCAATATTTTAATTTAAACAAATAATGTTGTCAACCAAAAGTTTAAAATCATTATTTGAATTAAAATATTGTTTTCCTCAAAACTAAAAAAAATCATTCTCAATAAGTAACAATTTTGACATTCTATATTGCCGTACTGGATGTAGGCTGAAGATTATTTTCTCCAGAATTCGATAATGTTGTTGAATCATCAATTATGGCTTCTATAAGTGTTTGTTTAATATGGTTCCAATTATCTTGTACTGCCCAACTGGGTTGAATTTTAGAACCCAACAGGTAGCCACTTAACACAGCTTTGATTTTATAAATCTCATGAATCTATAAAATAATTTATTCATGAGATTATTTAAATTTAATAATTAGGTTGTAAAACAAATTAAAATATTGCTGATATTAACAATCCCTGTCATTAAGAATTTTATCTGTTTTTTTTTCATCCTGTATCATATTTGGTAATTTTTTGACTTTTTTAGGTATTTTTATATTTATTTTGTAATACAGTATCTACATAATCTGTTTTTGACCCAGATGGTTTTTTTTAAAATTATAAAGTTATTTATCTAGATATATTTTATAAATAACTAATTGAAAAGTTAACTATGAATCATTTTGTCAAAGCACAGATCACTATTCTTCATTACAAATTGTATAATCGGTTAATAAACCATAATTTCAACAAGATTTGAAATAGTGAAAACAATGAAAGTGGTTTTTTTGTATTATTAATTATTATTGTCTATTTACTATACCAAAAGAAGGGGTCACCAATTCTTAATTTTGAAGAGCCAAATCTAGTGAAATCTGTACATTAAAAATTTAAAAAACATATTTTTAACATTATATTAGTACAATAACTATGAGTAAAGAAAATATAATTTAATACTATATAAATATTTGAATCAATGCAAAATAAAAAAGTATTATTATTATATAAATGTTGTGCCAACTTGGTATGCTAACCTTAATATTAGCTACTCGGGATATTTGTACACTGAATATTTTCCGCACTAAAATATATTACTTAGGTATTTAGTAGCCGATGAATTTTTTTTAATAATTTTGAGGATGTTTAATTGTTTTGCGTTTTACACCTGTAGCCAACCTTTTTTTGGAATTATAACATCCAAATAAGTTCTATAAAAATATAATTTTCTTTACTTTTATTTTCATTTATCAGTGCGTTATTATCATAGTAGTATAGTACTTACGTAATAGTAGATAAAAGTACAAAAAAACATACCAAAAGTTATTTTTCCCACAAAAATATTTATTAAAATATAAGTTATACCAGTTTTACAATTATACTTATTGTGATCAATAAACATTTTTATATAACGTTATATTTTTAATTAGATTATTATTCCTAAATTTGAGGCTAGGGCTATTAGGAATTATATTTGTTTTGAATTAAACATCAACAATATCAAAGTTTTTTAATATTTTTAGTATTCCAATAAAACTATACCTATTTAATAGGATCCACTACTGTTTCCGGAGCATACTGTATGTACATTATATTTAATGATTAGCAATGACCATCATTAAACGCTGTAAATGATAAATCGTTTTTGGAAAAAATACATAGTTTTGCTATGAATATTCGAAAACAAGAACTAAACATGCCGACCGCCCCCAAGAGGTTATCAATATATAAGAGTTTAGAAACAAAAAGTGGAGTGAAGTACCTTCATGCAAGCATAGCATAGCACTTTGAGATTCCTAAGTCAAATTTTTTAGAGCCCTCAGTATAAAACTAAAATAAAATGTGTGAAATTGAATTTTTATTTTCATAAATTATTAAATTTGACATAATAAGTTGATTTTACCATTAACCTTGGACAAACTCGTTCAAATGTAGGTATGTATAATTCTGTCATAGATACCTACAATATATTATATCTTAATTAATGTTTAATATTTGATATTGGATTCAAAGTACACAAATTTGTTCAAATACAAATAATAATAATTAACATTTTTAAGAATCCATATCATTTTATAAAAGTATTTAATTCCTTTAAGTCTTTTTGTTATAATGTTTATTAATTCGCTGTCGATGAATTTAAGTACCAATATTTAATTGAGTTTATCTAAATATTGAATACAATCTGATTATCCAAATGTTTGTAGTAATCGGATATAGACTATAGTTGAACTCATTGTCTTTTCATTGTAATGTAATATACTAATATCACTATGTCTGTTATACATTTTATGCTAAGCCATAGGCGCAAATAGGGGGGGGGGACTTAGTCTCCCCAAATTTCGGTCAAGTCCCCCCACTTCAAAATCTAGTAATTAGTACTAATTTTTATATTCTGTGGTACTAAGCATGTATATTTAAAAAAAAAATATTTTGAATTTGTTAACTCTTGTCAGCGTATTTTTGATGATAAGAAAAATTGATATTGATTGTGATATCCCCATAGATGTTTAAAATCTATGAATAACCCTTTACACAGCAATTTTGTTTCTGATGATAACAATCCGAGTCACTGTATATTTCAATCATGGTTTGGTTGCTGTGATCAATTTACGCAGTGGCGCCGAAGTCCTAAAAATGTAGTCGGGCGAAAAATATTTAAAAAGGCCACAATATCTAAATATCGGTCCCAATGGCATACAGGGAGGGGGGGAGTAAGTCGTTTTTAACCGAAAAATATTGATGTTCAATTTTAAAAGAAAATGTAAATTACTATTATCTTAATATTCTTAATGACTTATATTTTATAATACCTAGTACAAAAAGTATATTAATAAATAGTAAATCACTAAATCCTAATATAGTTAATATAGAATATTTTTTATGGTTTCAAATAATGAAAACTGATTTCTGTGTAAAAACTAATTACTATTTATTTACTATACATTTATACGTATTACCTAATTAATATAAATAATTATTTCTACGCAGTACGCACTAACGAATAACCATATAAGTAAACATAGTTGGTTAAATGTCTATATTAATCATTTTCTCTTATTTCTGTATTTTAAGTCAATGTTCCGTGTATTTTTCTTTGAATTAAATTACCATGAGTAAGTTTTTGGATATTTTCAAGAAAAAAAAAATAGCTACAACTGGTGACAATAATATACCAGTTGAAGAAGAAAATGAATCTCGCTCATTGCTTACTGATGTTAGCGTTAGCCTAACACTTACTGCATCATCGATGATAATGAACCTGGATTTTATGGAGAGCGTTTCCCTCCAACATTTGTATTACTTATATTATGGCATATGGGGAGGGGGGCTTGAGTCCCCCCCAAAAATTTAGTCAATTTGCGCCTATCATGCTAACTACTCTCCGCTACGGCAGAGATACGACGAACAACGCCATCTCTTGAGCGTTGTGTACGCTTTACGCTCACTGTCGAAGACCCTTAATGTTTTAATACAATACCATATACAACTGTGGGAATGCAATGGCGTAGGTACGTCTAACAACTCTCGGTTGGATTATGTTAGCTTTGATAATCATTATTTTAAGGAATGTCTGTTACTACTGGTTTTGGTATTGAATAAAATATCAATGTTTAAAGGACATCGTGCACATTATAAAGATCCGTGTGACACGGGAAAACTGATTATTTCCCTATAAATTAACTATTTTGTTTCGACATAATAAGTTAATTTTCTTTTAACTTTGGACAAACTCGTTCAAATGCAGGTAGGTATTGTACTGTTGTAGGTACGGGTACCTATAAACACAAGAGTACTAAGAGGTTATAAATATATTAGAGTTAAGAAACAAATATTGGAGTGAAGTACCTACCTTCACGCAAGCATAGCATAGAACTTTTTAAATTCCAGTTCAAATGTAGGTATGTTTAATTTTGTCATAGATACCTACAACATATTATATCTTAATTAATGTTTATTATTTGATATTGGATTCAAAGTACAAGAATTTGTTCAAATACCACTAGAATACAAACAAAACATATCCATTTTACGAATATATATACATTTATAAAAATCTTTAAAACGTATTTTTGTTATAATGTTTATAAATTTTCTGTCGATGAATTAACTAAATACCAATATTTAATAGAGTTTATCTAAAAAGGAAATAGAGTCTGATTATCCAAATGTTTGTAGTAACCGGGTATAGTTGAATTTATTGTCTTTTAGTTGTAATGTAATATCAATATGTCTGTTTTATTTTTTTACGCTAACTATTTAATGTTTTAATACAATACCAGATACAACCGTGGGAATGCACTGGCGTACGTGACAACTCTCGGTTAGATTAGGTTAGGTTAGATCAGAGATCCCCAACCAGGGTGCCGCGAAATTATTTGAAATATTTTTAAAAAAAATTTCATTAAAAATATAGCACTGTGAGTAATAAAATAGACTATAATATAAAACCTATCGTGTTTCATATATTTTGTAGAAATATTACGATGTTCAATCTATTTTAATGCTCATATACCAGTTTGATTGCTATCGCTTCGATGTCTTGTGACTTTATCTTATCTTAATTTTTGTAAAACATGTATCGACAGTAGTAATTTAATAATATACTAACAATTTCAGTACCACCAGTCTGGTTTTAGTCATCATAACGAAACATATATATTTCAGTCGTGTCTAGATATTTTATAATTTTGTATACTTAATTAAATTTTAGTTAAAATAATGGATAAATTTATTGTTAAAAACCGAAAATTAAATGAAGACGAATTTTCAACTACAAATTTGGTTATATTTAAAAATTGCAAACAAAAACTGGAGTCTTTCCAAATTGTTCTTGACATTTTCTGACATTTTTATTCTAAGCTATAATACAAATTATAGATGGTCATTAGCAAAAATATAATTGATGTTACTATAAATCTACTCATAAATAATTAATTATTTTGAAAAAAACAAAATTACTACTACAATAATGATAAAAAAAAGTTTTTTTTTTGTGTTGGTATATGATATTAATATTTATAAGTGGCTTGCGTGTTTTCAACCAAAATATTTCGTCGTCATTATCCATTCTTGTAGGTACTTAACTTACATTATCTATCGTTAATCAATTTTAAATAACGACGAAATATTTTTATTGAAAACACACTGAACCATTTTATTAGCGCATATGACTATAATATGAGTCAATAATTTGTTGACAAAATAATATCAATAATAGCGTTTAATGGAAAATTATATTGTATTATTACTATATAGCTAACCCGAAAAACGTTATTTTGCTCATAAAGAATTTTATATTTTAAAGTTGATAGATATTGACACGGATAATAATATGTAGTATTGAGCCGGGCAGTGGCGCCGAACTTCTAAAAATGTACTCAGGCCAAATGAAAATACAACGGCCCCAAGTTATGACTCTGCACTTTGTTTAACAAAATGCATGTAATGTATTTATCCACAGCAGTACTGCTATAATTATACTAAAGTAGCTACCAATCTACCATAAAAGTGAGTTTTCTCATAAACCACCATGGTTCCAGTCACGTTGTCTTTAATACACTTCAGCAGCTTTCCGTATCTCAGTGTCAATCAGGTATCAAATAGTAAATAGTTAATAAATAGTAAATACCATAAATTGTATTTCATAATGTTTGATCCCTTGAAATATTTCTGTGACGGGTAGAACTGGGTGGTGTTTTAAAAATGTTTTCAAGACGGTATGTTTGTTAACACAACATTACCTATAGCCACTAGGTGTTAAAAAAAAAATCACAATTGTCAATGATCTTATTCAATAGATACATAGTCGATGAAAATTCGAAACCGCATACCTTAAAGACCACACACATTCGTTTTTTTTTTGTTCCTTTCTTCCATTTCAAACGATCAGTAAAATAAATGGGTTTTGAATTTTTGATCCTTGATGCGTTTCTTTGTTATAAACGAAAACATCGGCGCCTTCGTGTCGGACGGCCAATATCATATTATATTATATAGGTACTAATCTCTATTGATATTTTAGAAAGTGTGTACCTACTTCCTGCGTAGTGGCGCCGGACAGTCGGTTTTCGGAATTCAGTATATATGGAATGTATTGTACTATTGTGTTTTTCTGACATTCCACCAAAAAACCTTTTTTTTCTTCTATTAAATTAATATCTTTTTTGGAGATTATCGACGAATAACCGTGACGTATAAACCCGTACCTTGTTAGGTTTTTATTTTATTTTAGGAATAAAAAAGAATTTAAGAATTAAATTAAAATTAGCATTGTATTAAGAATCTTCATAAAATTACGGCTATTAGTAGTATAGTGTCTTCCAGAATATAATAGGTTAGTTCATATCATATCATACTATCATAGCGTCATAGCGATATAATAACTAAAACTGTAAGAAAACACCTACTAGTTTATTCGTTTGACTGTTTATGGAAGTTTCGCATTGTAAGAACTCAAGAAATAAGACTAGTTCTTACAAATGAATCAATTGGAAGCCCTATTCAGGTGCCTACACATTTTTTACATCAACGTTTGTGTAGGTTTATCATATATTTTTTTAAAACTTTTTATAGGCCATTAGCGTTTTCAGCAGACATCATAGAAGGTTGGCTCTTTATATGAAAATTTTAAAATTAATTATTTTGTTTATTATTAATTATCTAATAAATGAATAATGTTTTTTTTACAGGTTAATTTTTTTTAACGGAAGTGGCGACGGAAAAATGGTTTTACGGTAAAACGGCGACAACGAAGTGGTGACGGCGAAACGGTGACGGCCATTTGTCCGTGTTCCGTATATAATATATATGTGTATATGAAATTAATAGACGGTGGTAATAATATATATAATATATTATAATGCTATGCGACTTGAGCTGAAAAAAAATATTGTTAATAATGTAAATAAAAATAATTATGAATTTAAGAAAAGAACTATTATAAACTGGTTGTTTCTTAATCTTTAAATGTATCGTATGTTAAATTAAGAAATAAGTTTATATAAATATTGTAATTTTGATGTATTTTATAAATTATATTGTTTACAAACAACTCATTTACCTCACCACAAGCTCTGCTTAATGGGGTAAATTAAATAATTAATGTATGTAATATAATATTAATATATAAATAAATAAAATTATTATTATAAAAAAAAAAAAAAATTATATTAATTTTACTTTATTCATTAAGTGCTAACAAAAAAAGTAAAAACTGCTCTTTCTTTAAAAAAAAGGTTTCTTAACCTATTTTTTAAACTGTGAGTTTTTATATTTAGGTAATTTTTATACTTAGGTTTATTATACATTTTATGTAAATATTTATTATTCATATACATTATATATAAGTTCTATATAATATAAAGATGAAAATTATCTAATTTATTTGTTTATTCAAATTTAGTAGGTACCTATTGTATACTAATTATTATTAATCAAAAATGATATTATAAACAATATACCTACCTAAACATAATTCTATTACTGTCTAGTGTGGTGTGTGGGGGGGGGGGGGTAAGTAAAAATGTTGACCACTCAAGAAAAATATTGGCCATAACTTTGCCACCTTAATTATTTAATCCTAGCTACATGCCTGCTCCCTACAACACGGCATAGCACTAGTTGAAATAATTTAAATCATAATTTTAGATGATAAACTTACTGAATGTAGATTATTTATTGAGGGATAGGTAGGATTGTAGGAACGTACTGCTTCCACTCATCACTATGAATTATAAATTATAATGAACAAATATGATTTAAGAATATCACACCATACCACTTTCATCGAGCTCGTATATTAATTGTTCTGACTTTCACGGACGACTAAACAGGTATGGATCACTGTCGTTTTTCCTGTCAGATGGATTCTCATTCTGAGCTAGATGAGATTATCGTGAGACGCACGTTATACCTTAACGCACGGAGAAATAGAAGGCCGTCTCACCAACAATGAACACAGACTTAATTGGAAATGCTTGGTAAGTATATTATGCATACAATTAGGCTTGTCAACTGTAAATATATTTGAATTCGTTATTAATTTAACTTAAAATCGACCATTCCGTTTTTTCAATTCCGTGAAATCAATTTAAATAAGTTTTCGGATTTCTTACTGCATTATACTTGATACTCTGTTGCAAATAAGAGTGAACTAAATATATGGGTTTATCAGGTATAATATATGTATATGAATACCTCTTATATTATCTTATACAAGACGTTTAATTTCTATAATTATTGAAATTTAAAATTTGGTTCCATAGTACATTAACTTTCCAATCTCTGCAGCTACACACTAGGTATTGCATTAGACTATTTTAAATTATCATTTTTTGAACAATTAGATTAGACGCTTAAGCAATTTGATGGTCGTATAATATAGGTTTAAACGTATAAACGTCTATTCGATGTAATTTTGAGCTAACAGCATTTGACCGCGGATATAATATGTTTCCCTCCAATTTGAGTTTCCACACAGCTTCCCAATGTGATTATGATGATTAATTTGTTTTTGTTTTTCTCTTTGTTGCATAAAAAAGAACTTCGAGATGAACAAAGACGACCGTTCGAATTTTAAGATGGTGATAAGCGAAACTCATTCGTGTGATGGATTATCAGAAATTCTGTCCCAACCACAACCGAACAACCCCGGGAAAATGATATTAATGCAAATGAATAGAACCAAGGAAAGCAATGAAAGTTACCAGAGATGAGAACAACAGCGCACTCGACAACTAATTCCGATGACACTATCAAAAATTAATTATCAGAACCAAGATACTTTTGGCAGATGGGTTGATGGATTAAATTGACCTAAATAATAATTATTCCTTTAATTTTTACAATAAATACTATTTTAAATCAATTGTATATTTTATTTATCTTGTAGTAACTATTGTACACTTGTAGTAGGTATATTTTAAATGTTTGATAGTTTTAACGATTCAATATAAGATTTAATTAACCATACTTATGAATATAAAAAAATACCTACTATTGATTAAAGTATGCATGATGTATAATTGTAACAAATAACAACAAATAAAATATTATAGGATTTAATAAGTTAATGAAATAAAAATAGAAGTTGCATTAAATAATTATAAAATTTAAATTAAATAGGATAGAAAACAAAAAATGTCAGCAAGTGGGTACTGTTTAGTTGAACAGTAGGTGTCAAGTAGGTAATGGATAATTCCTTTTTGAATACATCAAAATAAGAAAATCGTTCCCGGAGAAAATGGGTAAATATCCAATGTCTAATTTCAAATACGCATAAAAATTAGTTTGAGTTTCCAATAAAAGTTTTAATTTTTAGAAAAGTAGAAAAACTTATAGAAAATCTTGTGTTGAATTTTCAAATCTTAGATTTAAAAAGAAAATTTCTCATGAATTTCCTAATTAAAAAAAACTGCATAATTTCGTGATTTTCACATATTTTGTCGAATTTCTCATATTACAATATTACAATAATATAATGAAAATTATTAACATAATGAAATAAAACGAAAGCATATAGTAATTTGATATTTACATTAATTTGTCTTTTTTCGATTTTATTATCTGATGTTTTTCATACATTTTTCCATGCATTAAATATTTATTGTATTACAGCTATAATAAAAAAAGAAAAACTCAAGGTATATTTTTGGTTAGACCTAATTATTATTTTATAGTATATTTTTCTATCCAGAAGTTTAAAAAGAACTTTCCAGAAATAAAGAAAACCATGAATTTTATAGTTACATATTATACAGCATTTTTAAATTTGCGTATTTAATAAATATACTTAAATTTAAAAATAGCAACACATAAATATTATTTATTTTATATATATAAAATTATACAGACATAGATAATGTTGTGTACTCCAAGCGTACAAGACGACCTTTGTGATGGATAAGGACTGAGGAGACTTAGGAGTATGCAATAATTTGTAAAATATGTTTAATGTTAAAATGTTCTATTTAGTAATAATATCAGATTGATTTAATTTCTCGAGAGAATTATATTGTAGTAGAAGATTTTAACCGAGATCCGTCGTATTTCTACAGTACCTACATAACTTTTGAAGAATCTCGAATTACATTTTCAAATCTTTTATACAAAAAAAAATGTTATGAATTTCTAACTCAAAATAATTTTTGTGACTAAAGAAACTTGTCAAAATTCTAACTTCAGACTCTAATTTAAATACATGTGAATTTTCGCTTATTTTTTTTATTTATTTACACTAAAAAAAACTTGAGGACCTTTGAATTTATTTGTCAAGTTTTTTGACTCATCAAAAAATAATTTATCGACAATTTTTAAAAATATCCTAGCTCAGAATGAGTCAAAATATTTTAAAATGTTGTCATGTATTCAAAATCTTCATAAAAACAACTAGATTCACTAGCAATATTAACATAAAATAATTATAATTATACCTACCTCTGAATGAAAGATTTTTTTTTATTCCAAGGTTTTTTTTTTAATGTTAAAGTAAAATTGACTTATTATGTCGAAACAAAATTTCTAATACATTTATACCGTTTTATCTGATATTGTACTAAATAGTTAACAAGAAAAAAAGATACACAGTGATATTAAATTACTATGAAAAGTCAAAAAATGCAGCTATACCCGGTTACTGTTTGTTTAAAAGTATTTAAACATTTAGATAATCAGACTATATATACTATTTAGATAAACTCTATTAAATATTTTTATTTAAATTTATCGACAGCGAATTAATAAATATTATAACAAAAAAACTTATATAATTATTAATATATTCATTTTATGAAGTGATATGTTTCGTAGAAACGATATTTATTGTTTGTATTCCGGTGGTATTTGAATTAAGAATTAATGCTTGTACTTTGAATCCAATATCAAACCGTAAACAATATTAAGATAATCCAATATCAAACCGTAAACAATATTAATATATTTGTAGGTGCCTCCAACAGTGCCTACTATATCTTCCTACATTTGACCAAGTTTTTCAAAGGTTAAAGGTAAAATTAACTTATTATGTCGAAACAAAATATTACATTTTGTTAAACAATAGTAGGAAAATAATCAGTTTACTCATGCTACACGGTTCTTTACAATGTGCACACTGTCCATTAAAAATTGATATTGTATAAATTAAATAGAAACCATAAAAATGAAAGAGACAGTGATATTACTTTACAACTAAAAGACAATAAATTCAACTATACCCTATATTACTACAAACATTTGGATAATCAAGACTATATATTAATATAAACTCTATTAAATATTG
The DNA here is from genome assembly GCA_022818045.1 of Neotoxoptera formosana. Lineage (NCBI taxonomy): Eukaryota > Metazoa > Arthropoda > Insecta > Hemiptera > Aphididae > Neotoxoptera > Neotoxoptera formosana. The sequence goes on along the minus strand of CM040630.1, from coordinate 54,823,939 downwards.
GTGTTTAAATTCATCGACTCGACAGCGAATTAAATAAACATTATATAACAAAAATGCTTATAATGATTTATATATTTTTATAAAATGATATGGAAACGTAGAAACGATATTTATTGTTTGTATTCCGGTGGTATTTGAACAAACTATTGTACTTTGAATGCAATACAGACCGTAAACAATATAAAGATGTTAGTAGGTACCTACTATACAGTATTACCTGCCTAAGTTTGAAAGAGTTTGTCTAAGGTTAAAGATTAAATTAACTTATTATATCCTAACAAAATAATATTACATTTATTACATTTACATTTAACATATTTTGTTAAACGAATGTTAATTCAATTTATACGATATACCTGTTGTGTTTTTAATATTTTAGTAAGTGTTCACTACAACCGGACACTACGTGCGAAGTATAGTGACACCGCGGACAATTAGTTTTGGAAATTCAAAATATTTATTTTGTATTATAATTTGTTGTTTTGATAAAGCATCATAAAATCATTTTTAGATGCTGAGTGGTGTTTGCGGAGTGATAAATAAATAGATTTTACTTTTACAACAATATTAATTATTTTTTGTGTTTTTATCATAACCTTTTAAAACAGTCAAAATGGTGCATATTATTTGCTACCAACATTATTATCAATAGGTGAGTTGCTTCCTGCCAATATATAGGTACAAAAAGTATCATATAGCCTATTTGCGTTAAAGTGTATTTTTTTAGACAGCATAGTTGGGTCCCTGCAGTGAGTCCAATGTGCAATGATTCCATTATATACGTTTGATTATATTAAAATACCATTACGTCATTATCGCACATTTAGCACAAGTATAAAAATTATGTGCAGAGCATGTAACGTATAACATATTAAAAAAACTAAGCATAATTAAAAAATATATAAAAAAATGTATTATTATTAATAACATTTATTAAAATCGTCAATTGTCATCAATAAGTTATAACTATAATCACATAAACTATTAAAATTGAAAATTAAATGAATTTTTAACTACAAAATATAAAGATTAAACTAAAATATATTTTATAAGGTTAAAAATGTTATATTTATCTGTTTGAAAAATTATTGTGATATATAAAATTATCAATTTATTACTAAATTAAAATAATGTTGGCTGAAATGTTAGTGAAACGTTTTTTAAATATATTAAAACAAAATCTTTTTTTCCTCTAAATTTTTAAATGTTTTTATTTAAATACCTATATTAGTTAATTTTTTAGTATTTTTTGTTCTACAGTACTTCTTTCGTGTATTTATGCTATTTTTAACACTGCATAAGTATTAGTATGAAATGATTTAAAAACATTTATAATTTGATGTATCTTTGGATGGCTTTAGTAAAAATATCAATTGAATTTGGAATGAAATGCTTCACGTGCGACCGTATTGTACATTGTACACTAGACCAGGGGTCGGCAACCTGCGGCTCGCGAGCCACATGCGGCTCTTTTGATCTAAAATTGCGGCTCTCCATACGCAAAAATTGACTATTTTTATTATATTTATAAAAAATATAAGTGAACAGCTCCAAAATAAATGCCAAGAGTAAAAAGTAAAAACAATTATATTCGATGAAAATCTAGAGTCGTTCTTGAAACTTAAAACAACAAATTATGAGTTAGATTTAACCAAACTATCAATGGGCACTCAAAGCCAATGATATCATTGATGTAAGTATGTAAGTATGTAACTATCTATTATTCAATAACTGTAGTTATATTGTTGGAATATCTATTTTATTATTATAGCTAATATACTTGAATATGTTTTGTACTAAAAATATTTGTATGTTCTTATATGAATAAATATTATTTTGTGTTATAAGTCGATTATTTTAAACCAAAAATCAAATACTTTAATATTATAACAAATATTTTTAGTGGCTCTTTAAAAATTGGACAATTTTGTAAATTGTAACTTTTAGCTCTTCCGTCTCAAAAGGTTGCCGACCCCTGCACTAGACCAGCGTTTCCCAAACCATGGGTCGCGAAATTTTTTTGATGGGTCGCGATTCGCGGTTAAGAATTACGATTACAGTTAGAAAGTAGAAATAGGAAATATTGATATGTTTTTTGTACTTAGCGAGTTTCTAGAAGAAGACGATTCAGTGAATGTCAATGATATCAAAACAATTATTTCATTGCATTTAAATCAAATATCAATTGCATTGAATAGTTATTTCCCAAAAGATATTTGTGACGATTTTCAATGGATTGAAAATCCTTATACTGTTTCTATTGAAGAGTTGAACTTCAATACACTTCTTGAAACTCAGATTATAGATTTTTCTTGTGATAAAACTTATGAACATAAATTTAAAAATGAAACTCTTGTAGATTTTTGGTGTGCAGTATATAATGAATATCCAGAACTTTCAATTAATGCAATAAAAAAACTATTACTTTTTCCTACCACTTATTTGTGCAAAAAAGGATTTTCTACCATGGCCAACATTAAAACAAAACAAAGAAACAGATTAGATGTCACACATGACATGCGCATCAGTTTATTTGAAATTGTACCCCAGTGGGAAATTTTATGCAACAGTGTCCGAAATCAAAATTCACACTAAATTTTCTATTATACTAATTTTTTGTATTTTTTTATAATTTATTTTATTCATTTATTAATTAAGTTATTATTATTCAGTATATTGTATTCGTATTGTATTTTATAAAAAACTCAATGATAAAATGGATTATAGTAAAAATCTTATTTATTTACGGCATACTTTTTTAGGGGGGGGGGATCGCGTACCTAATAAAGATTAAATTTATGGGTCGCCATTGCAAAAAGGTTGGAAAACGCTGCACTAGACGGACATTGTGCCCACTGCCCTCATAATTAAGTGCTCAAATGCTATAAATCTTTTATAGTTAATCACATAGTCACATAGACATAATATAGAAAATGTATAGTTTATATTATATACATCATATTAATGTGAACAATATTATTATAATTTATAACACATAATATCTATGGACGCAATTAGATCAGGTCGTCAGGACTATAATAACAGGTATGAAAATAAGAAGAATAACATGGTTAAGTTACGTCCCCAAAACAGGACCCAAGTTTCCTGTTGAATTTAGTAACTCCAAAATATACCATTTTTTGGGACTCAAGTAATTGCAGAAGGTCAAAATGTGTCGAAATTTAAATTTTTGCAATATTGGATATTCGAGGGGAAAAAAGGTACTTAAAATGATCAAATAAACGATTTATTATTAAATTTGAATTTTGAATGACAAGCTGTTATAAAATGACATTTTCAAAACATTTTGATTAATTGTATGCTGTTTCCGTTGTTTATTTGTACTACAAACCTTATCAAACCAACGAACTCCTTTTTTCTATATATTCGGAACGATAAATGTATTAATTTTACGGTAAGGTTTTTTAGTTTTTAGTTTAATTTCTGTAAACACTTTTTATAGTAAAAAAAAATGCTTTTATTTTCAACTTTGAGGGTGGTTGTTAGTGACAAAATTGGATCTAATTTTAATTTGAGGCCAAAAGTTCTTAGTTGGGAAAATAATTTATGAAATTTAAAATTTAAAATGTCTAAAAATATTTTTTTTAAAAAAACAAAATATTTTGAAAACTGTCTTATATAGAAAATCTTTATAGAAAATCCTAGTATACACATTCAGTGAAAATTTTAATTATCTAACGTTATTCGTTTTTTAATTACACCAAAAAACAAAATCGATTTTGTCGAATATTTGTTTACCATAAAAATTCGTTTTTCCTCAATTTTTTTATTGTTTTTTCAGGTTATTTTGAATAGTAGTAGAATTTGTTTATTTTTAACCCCCCTCCCCACACAATGAAATAGTTCCAATTTTTTACTAGAAACCACGCACAAAGTGAGAAATCATAGAATTTTTACTGCGTCCCGAAAGGTAATGACCGAAACCAAAAAAAAGCATTTATTGTAAAATCAATACATTTTATGCTCCGCTTGGAATCTAAAATGTATACAAACTGAACCTTGGACCAGTACAAAATGCGTTGTTCACTATAAATGTGTTTATGTGTTTAGGTATTGTCGTATTGATAATGTAAATCAAAAATTTGATAATTGATAATGACAATGAAGTATTTTGATAAAAAAAACTCATCGCGACACCTAGCCTATATGAGCCATATTGTATTATTGTTTGGTATATTATATTCGATTTGTTTAGAAATTGATATAATTTGATGCAGCAGTCTTTTATTATGTACATTATTACGTTTCTTTATTCCTGATAACATATGTTCAAACCTTAATTTTATTTTATTAAGCTTTTTTATGAAAACTTAAATTAACTTAAAAAATGTTGATTTGCAAGATCTTGGTATAGTGGTTGGAGTTATATTTTTTAACCTGTTATTAAATATAAATTAATTGTTTTATATTGTTTTACCTACAATTGAGTTATTTACTGTAGATAGGTACCTATTTCAAACGGTTTCAATTTTGTATGTAAATCTTGGCCACCTGTCTATTATGTTTCGATATAGGTAATTTAAATGCAAGTAAAATCAAAATACAAATATACAAATTAAATAAATAATCAATATGCATTTTTTCAGCTTGAAATTTGAAATCTGTACACATTTCTTATACCTTTTGAAATAATATTAATTCAACATATTGTGTAGTGTTAATTATAATAAACAAGTCACGCATGGTTACATTTTTAGTGTTAGAAAAATAGTTAGTTACTATTTGAATTTGTTCAAATAATATTTATATTTTAATAGGAAAGTAAAAAAAAATTCATCGTTTTACGATAATGTTACAGGATGACCACCGACTACAGTTTTCAGGCGGGCGAGTGTGTAATCGGTTACTACAGTTTCATCAGCTAACCGGTAGGTGCGCACCTGAAGCCCCTTTTTATATTTATGCAGTTGTCCAACAGTGTCGCCACCGCCGCCGCTGAGGTGACTTATAAAAGGACAGAGGAGAATATTCTCGTCTTCTGAGTTCTGACCATCAATGAGCAACATCATGACTCCGATGACAAAAATATTGATTTTGATCGCCACAATGATCGCCATCAACGGGGACGCTGTAGCCGATACGGATCGGCCAGACAGTGAGTATCTTTATCATTTTTTGAATTTCGTTGTTAGTTTGAATATTATTATTAATGAAATAATTTTTTGCAACTGAAATATTTTTTGCATTATTTGAATTATTATTACCTACATGATAAAATTATACCTGTCGGATCACTGATAAATTATAGACGTTAAACGTTATCACTATAAAATAATTATTATATATTGTGCTATGATGAATGATGGATACAGTCGTTAATTCAGTTTCGTCGTTAAAACGTCATCTCTATAACCGTATACGGTATACTGAAATGGTTAATCTTTTGTACTGGAATATTTTGTTGCTTTACCAGTGGCGACGTAATAGCCGATGTCGTTAAAATCAATTTCCAATGTATTTAATGAAATGTATGGGCTGACTGATAAAACACTGGTTGGAATCTGTAAAATTAAATCTAACAAATAGACAATATATATATAATATAGATACCATTGGTGTATGCACCAATAGAAAATAATAGAAAATAAAATACATAGCTACAATAATAAAAAAAAATGTATTGATCTGCAATTCCATAGTTTTATTATTCGTACTTTAATACTAATATATTTGTTATTTGTACATCAATGTCTGTCGTGCACGGAAGAGGGCGCACATAATATCACAGTAGGTGCATATTAATACCATCGGTATATGTTTTTAACATACAAAAATAAATGTTAACTCCACCGGTACTAAATAAATGTAAATTCCATCGATATTATTTATAAAAAACCAAATCACAATTGTTTTTGCTCAATTATATAATATACAAATCCAGAAATATTTTCTGTAATTTAAACTCGATCTTTTTAATTTTTATTTATTTAAATATAATCCTTAACATCACAATTTCAGCTTCCGATGACAAACTGTCAGAGACACTAACCCGCCTGAAGCTGGACGTTGCTGACTACAGTGGCATCGATTTGTGGTCGATGTGGCTGTTGCGGAATAGACTTATTGAACCGCCGCAAACATCACCGCCGACTGAGACTACCACCACCAATTCCAACGGTGTCGGCTATCATGGATGTCGGAGGTAAGTTCTTAGTGGCTAGTGCATCCTTTTTCTTTACATGCTATTAAGGAACCAACAATTGCCATTTCTCCCACAGTCTCTAGTCTCTACTCTACTATAAAGGCCATAGGTTGTTGAGTTACAAGACATTATGTAGATTCGCAGAGCCTTCAGTCTCCAAACTATACTTTTGTCATTTGACGCACAATAAGTTTAGCTTACTACAGGGTGCTTATCGTTATAACATAAGTTAAATCATGGCAATAAAAGTGTTATTCAATTCAAAAATATAATGCTGTATGTTTTGATAATTTTAACAGGAAAACCAATAATGCGTTTAGATTTTGATTAGAATCATATTTATTTTACTTTTTTATACAACTAGTTTTTATTAACAACAGTATAAAATAATTAATAATTAAAATTAATTAAACAATAATGATTAAAAAAGGATATAATATAAAGGATAACAGTCAGCTGTTGAAAAGAAAGTTGTGGTTAAGCGTTGAAGCGGGCATTAGTAGGTTGGGAAAAATTATGTAAGAGTTTATTAAATAGTAATAGAAATAGACAGTAAAGAGAATGTGATAAATGATTTAGGTGTCAGGGCTCGGTTAAATCTATAATCTATTTAATCATAATATTAAAGTGTGATTGGTGTGAAGTAATATTAAAAAATATTGAATGCGTTCCGGTTTCCAGTTACTATATGTGAATAAATATATTTTATTTTTTTACATGAAAAGGAAGCGACGACAAGCCCTAGTTAATATGAGAGGTGAAGATGGTGGATCCACTTCAGTCGTGTCCGTCGCCAGTTCTAGTTCACCGTTAAATGTGAATGGCGAGGACATAAGCCCATTGGTGACCAAACTCGGGGTAAAAGAATGGCTACTCCAACAGCTAGAAATCGATATGATGAATCGGATCCGGGAATCCGGGTCAAGAAACAGAAGTCGACGCTCAGCAACAGATGCAAAAATATCATCAGATAATACTACACCGTCGGCAGGAACGATGTTTTCTGATAGTGAGCATAATATGAGCGCTGTTAAATGCTTATTATCTCTTACGTTCCCTGTATCCCTTCCAACGAAATGCATACAATTTTATTTTAGATCTTTATCTAAAGCTATTCACTGAAATGAATAACACAATTCTTATAAATGAAAAAGTTGGGTAATTTCTAATATACAATATAACATATACGAGGTATTCAAACTGTGTGTCACGGCGCCAAGGTGTTTTATGAGTATATTTTGTCTGTCTGGGGCGCTGTGGCACAGAACAGGAAAAAATAATAACGATGTTAGGTAGCGATTAATATATTATTTTATTATAAATGTACAAAATTTAATTTCAATTTTCAATACATAATATAACATTAAAACGTGTCCTTTCTGCTATGTCCTTAATAATTTGAGAGCCACCAAATTGTTGTGAAGAGACTTCACTTATAATAAAAAAGTTTGAATACCTCTAGTATATATATTATTGTTGTTATTATTATTACAGCTTATAAAAACTATACCATATTATGTATAATTACATCTTATTGTATAAATACTTTAGAAAAGAAAAGTACAAAATTACATATTATTATCATTACATATTCGTTATAAAAATATAACAAAGGTAGGTAGGTAGGTCTTTTTACTTACTAAAATTATAATATAATTCTAATAAAAAGTTGTGTATTTTTTTTCACCTGGTAATAATGTACCTATAATAGTGGTATATGAATGTAAACATTGCTTGCTTTGACATTTTCTTAACAGAATAAGATATCGTCAGGCTGGTATACCATTATTTTACCTATGCAATATTTAATGTAGTCGGAAGCTTGAAAATGTTTTACAGTGTGATTGTTTTCTGATGAAATACTTTCTTATTTTTCTTTTGCATATGTGTTTATTGCATCTGGCAAATGTCGGTGACCTTTGTCAGTCATTTTAGACATGTCTGAAATAAATAAAATAAACATGAATAAACATGGTGATTGGTGATGACAGAAAACAATTTTTTCAAAGAATTTAAAATTGAATAATTCATTTCAAGTTGTTATTAGTGTTTAATTAAAAAAAAAATTTTACCGGAATGTCAAATTAAATTGCATGAGCATTTAAGGTTAGTTTTCGACATTAGAGCCGTAAACTTATGATTACTCATAAAAGGATTTTCTTAGGTCTATTGTTGTAATCCAATAATGAATAATCGTACCTAGATAATTGAAATTTTCACCGAATAAAATATTAACATTTTTGATATACCTACTATACAAATTTCATAAAACATGACTGTTTTTAAAAAAAATTGTTAAAAAAAAAATGTACTTGCATTGTCAGTAAACCCGTTTCAACCCACTTGTGAACATCACACCTCAGTTCATTTTTCAAACTAGTAAACTAGGTGAATTAATTAATTATTTTTCATTGATTCTACGATGCAGATAGCACAATATAGGAGATTTTATCAATAAACAGCTTATTTTTTTCTAAATCCAGGGATACCAAAACTTCAAAGTCATAAATGTGCACATTTAGAGGACAGGAGGTTTATTCCCGTGAACGACAATATATTATAATGCATTACGATGCAATACCATTGTGGACTTTTATCACGATTGCACACTTGTATAATTATTGTACATATTATTTACCAATTTTAACTATTTTTAGTTATTACGTTACACACTTACACCCTATTGATATTATAGGTACATTTTAATTCACAATTATTGTATTCCCTCATTCTCCTATCACTAATATTATGGACAATTAAAAATTTTAAGAGGAAACTTATTTAAAAATAAAGGAATGTATTAAGGCACAGATAAATCACAAACACACAGACGAAATGAAGAGGAAACATCGTAAAACACAATATACATTCCAAATGTATTAAATTTAGAAAACCTAGTGTCCGTAGTCACTATGCAGTGAACGGTAGTTAATATAATAATATAGGGTACTATTCAGGTAGTTAATAATGATCTGAAATATAATTAGTTATATTAAATTAATAAATTATTATTCATTAATAGGGGAGAGCGGGGCAAGTTGACGCGTGGGGCAAGTTGACTAATTTGGTTTTAAACATTTATTACGACATCTAGTGGTGATTTTCAAAGACATTTAGATAAGTCTCTATGCATGCAAGTAAATTATATCGATAAGAATGATTATCTGATAACACATAAGCACGTGTTATCGTTTGTTTGTTTATTGCATTAAAATTAAAATGTGAAGACCTTTTACAGTAAGGCCTCAACAATATAATAAGGAAGTAAATCTATTTATTTTTGCAAGTATGGGTAGTGGCAGTAGTTAGCAGTTATATTACACTGGTTATATGTGCAATTTAATTTTACTATAGATGCAAATAACAATCTTCACAAAAGTACACGCTGGGGCAAGTTGACTGGGGCAAGTTAACTAACACGTCACAACAAGCTAATTAAGTGCAATACACAACAAAGTGCGTTATGTACTTATAGAAATAAGAATGTTACCTATACCAAAAAATATTATATCTTATAATATTTATATTTTATATATTTTATATGTTAAATAATTTACATTTTTTATAAACAAAAGAGCATGTTATTAAAGTGCAATTAACCAAGGTGTGTTATGTATTTATAGAAAAAAGGAATGTTACCTATACAAAAAATATTATACCTTATTCTTTAATCTTTTATAATAAATAAAGTTAATTTGAAAGATTTAATTGAGACTTATTCAACACTTAAAAACTGACTGTCAACTTGCCCCATGGAAATGTCATCTTGCCCCATGGGGCAAGTTGACGAAATTGACAAACCTACATAAATTATTTTTAAAACATAAGATACTAAATATTACGAAACCAAAAAATTACCATATATTCTTAGTATACTATGAATTATCTGTAAAAAAAATCAAGATAATCTAACCATTAGTAGTAGCAGGATAATTATTCAAACCTTAAGCTAGTCAACTTGCCCCACTCTCCCCTACTTGTGATATTTGTTACTTGCCTCTGGAAAATGTTTAGTTTACCGAGCACAAGATACACTTTCTAAAATATCAATAGCGATCGGTATAAAATAAATGGAATTGACCACCCGACAGAAAGACGCCAATGTTTTCGTTAATAACAAAGAAACTCCTCAGGGATAAAAAATTCAAAACCTACTTTAGTACTTTAGTGTAATTATATAGCAGTACTGCTGTAGCAAAATACATTACATGTATTTTGTCAAACTAAGTGAGTCATAAGCCCGGCTCAATAGTACATATTATCCATGACTCATATTATGTGCTAAGTGAAAGAAAGATCGAGATCGACTGGTTGGTGACCCCTGGTTTAGTGTGTTTTCAATCAAAATATTTCGTTATCATTAAAAATTGATTAACGATAAGTAATGGGGGTTTGGTACTACATATATATTGTTAATGACTACAAAATATTTTGGTTAAAACCACACAAAGCCAATTAGCCAATATATATGAGTCACTACTTTGTTCGACAAAATAGTAGGTAATAGTAAGTATGTGTTTAATGGAAATTTATATGATATTATTACTAGCTGACAAATTAAACATTGTTTTATTCATAAAGAACTTTTATATTAGATTCTGAGTGGAGCGAGGAATGTATTAATTTTTCAATCTTATGTATTTTTTAAAAAAAATTGTTGTCTGTCATCACTTTTTGTGGCAGTAAAAATGCTTTGATTTTCTTATGCGGCATTTGTCTGGTGGAAAAGTGAATCTAATTGGTACTTTAGGGGTCAAAAATGAAAAATTCCTTATCTTCTTAAATCAGTTCTGGAAAAAAACAAAAAAAAATTGATGAAAAACTTAATTTTTACAAGCAAAGCAAATTTTTGACAAAATCGATTTTGATATTTGGTGAAACAAAATAAATAATGACTGTAGATAAATTCAATTTTCACCGAATGTTTATGTAATAATTTTCTATACATCATACAATTTTCAATATATTTTGGCTTTTTTTGAGCTATTTATACCTAAGCATAATACATTTTCAGCGTTTTTTATTATTGTCGATAAAAAAATTTTCAGAAGGTCAAAAAACTTGAAAATGTAATACAATGTTATTCTCCATAACTTGTTGTAATTATAAATTTAAAAAAAGTTGAGAAGAGGTCTCTAGTAGTTTTTTATAAAGATCTATAAAAGTTGAAATTTCCAGAAAATATGTAAAAATTACGAAATTTCGAAGTTTTTTTCATTGGAAAATTTATAAAAAATGTTCTATTCAACCTAAGATTTAAAAATTTAACACAAGATTTTCTTCAAGTTTTCCTTTCTTTCTGAAAAAAAAATGTTATCAGAGGATCAAACTAAATTTTCATGAGCGTTTGAAATTAGACATTGGATATCCACCCGTTTTTTTCCTGGAACAATATTCTTATTTTGATATAGGTTTTTCGTAAGTTGTTCTAATTGCAGTTTTAAAAATAATTAAGATACAAATACAAACTTTTTTTAAAAGCGTTTAAAGTTAAAATGTTGACTAAATTCATCAAAATCTCGAATGTATACCAATTATTTAGTACCTACTTAATAGTTAAAAATGTATCAAATGATCAGTTTTTATAGCTATAAAGATTGAAAGTTTAAAACAAGGTTTTTCGTAAGCTGTTTATATTTATTATAGTGTACCTACCTAACCAAACATGTAAAACAATATATTAAAAAAACTAATTTTTATAGATATTTTAAATTAAAATGTACACGAAATTAGATATTTAAATGAAGGATCACAATGTTATTTATTTCGTTGTAATTTTAAAATATTTTTCTTGGGTGCTTGAAACTTTTAAAGTATATTATTATATTTTATACACTCAATTACATTTTTTAATGCAATGTTTTCTGCAAAAATTAATTCAACCTGTGTTATTAATCGTAAAAATAATTATTTTAATAGCAATAATATATCATAAAATACCAGTGTTGGTTGGGTAGTAACGCAACAAGAGTAACGCGTTGCGTAATTTCATTACTAGTTTTGGAAAGTATGAATTCAAATTTTGAAGCAAATTATTGAGGTGTTCTTTAATTACATCTAATAACGATTCATTTATTGTTAATTTGTTTTCTTGTAAAAAGTTTGAAGTCAATGAAAAACATGTCAAGTCTTTATTGTCGATGCTTTCAATGTATCTAGTTTCTAGTATTATCTAAATTCTAAAATTAAATAATTGTACACAGTTTTCTTGTCGGGATTTTACGTAGTACACGTCATATCAGTGAATTATGGCAACTTGAGTGTTGACGAGATTTTTATGAAATATATATTCGTTTTAAATAATTTAAACAATTTCAAAATTATTAAATTTTTGTGTAATAATGAACGGAGCCCTTGGGAAACAATTGCGGAGCCCCAAAATATAATCGTATCCAATATCCATGTTAATTCTTTTTTCAAACAAATTCTTCTACAAGTTTTGAAATAATAATTGATACTTACAATTAATATGGATTGCGATGAAAATGAACCTGCACCTACCTTGGCCGACTTACGATGAGAATTTTTCAATTTTAAATGTATCGGAAAATGATAATAATTCTCATGTGAAATGTAATTTATGTGTGGGTAATTTGAACCCTTTATCAACATATCAAGATATAAGTTCATCAAATTTAAAGAAGCATTTAAAAGTAAGTAACAAGTAACAACTAAACACTAATAACAGCTACCTATGTATATAGAATAAATATAAATTACAAACCTTTAAATCTAATTTTTTATTAAAATCTAGTGACTATATTATATCAATGTATTGAAAACGTTATAACAAAACAATAGGTACTTATATAAAATAGGTACATATTTTTTTCCCTATTAATGATATTTAACGACTAATGATTTTCATTGATGCTTTGATGCTCTTGTCAGAATTTTTAAGTTATTTTCAAAGTTTGTTTGGAATATTTTCATTTGAAGTAGGTATCAACTATCAAGGAAGATTAAATAATTCTAACAGGGGGTTGGTTTAGTAAATTTGATTATTTAAGCTCCTATGATTTAATAAATGTATTAATTTATTGTTATAATTAATTAGTAATTACTTATACAAATTATTAATAATGAAGAATATGATGAAAAATTAAAAATGTTATGATTTTACAGGCTAAACATAATATTGATATTGTAAATTCAAAAGATTCTCGAGTTACCTTAAAAAACCAAAAATGTGCGTTAGATGACGTATCAAAGAACAATAAACAACTGTCAATCATTAATGCTTTTTCTCAACTTCCAACTTGGTATGTTAATATGATCTATTAGGTGTATAACAAATATACATAGATACAAACATTAAACTGAGTATATATTTTATAAAATTTTTAAGTAGGTAGGTAACTACCTATTTAATTCAATCAAAATTATTTACCCAACACTCCTTATATATGCTTATATAAATTTAAGACATGTTATTTTAAATACAAATTATTTATATTTTAAATAACATAGGAATTAGTTTATTAAAAATAAACTTAAAAAATATTTAATAGTTTAAGCTAATGCCCAGTCCCAGTGTAAGGTAAAGATAATAGAATTTTTCAATAATAATGTATACCTTATCATATAATAATTAGATAATGTATAAAATAATTATAGCTGATTAGTGATTATAAAATGAAATTAATTATAAATTGAATAAACATTGATATTTTATATTTCCTTACATAATTTTCAACATTTCCTTACAATATAATATTATATAAAGTATTAAACAATTTTATTTAAATTGTTAATTGTATAGATCCGTGGGTTGTAATTTATTAAAAGAAAAAACATCAAATATTTTAAAATTTAAATACATATAGGTACCTAGGTAGTATTATGAATTATGATAGGTATTTTATATAAATATAATACTATTACCACTTTATGATAACCACCTATAATTACAACATCAAACAATACATTGTAACATACTACTTATGCATTATTATAAATATTATTTTTGTATTACCGAATTTGTGATTATGGAAAATCATCGTTTTAGTATTGTAGAAGAATTAAAATTGAGAGATATTATTGCTAAAGGCTTTAATAAACTAAAATGTATTTATCAGAAAACCCTCATAAATAAGAATGTATCTACTACAGCTATTAATATAAAAGACACATTAAAAAATAAATTGACGTCAACAGCTGTGAAGTATATCTGTGTTACTACTGATAGTTGGTGTGTCTACAAAAGGTAAATTTAAAAACAAAATAAAATTTTACATTCTAAATGTTACTTGAATTGTTATTAATTATTATTGATATTTGTGTAGAAACTATATTGGAATGAAGGTTCATTGGTTCAACTATGAAACTATGTAACAAGAATCAGCAGTTCTAGCCTGTAGAAGAATCAAAGGAAGGCACACCTATGATGACATCACAAAAATTATTTGTGAAGTATTTTGTGAATATGGAGTTACAAATAAAGTTATAAAAGTGTTGACAGATAATAGATCAAATTTAGTTAAAGCATTTAGGTAAGCATAATTTTTATAACTGTGTTGTAAATTTTAATCTAATTTTGATTGTTTCAATTGTTCATTACAATAATTTAATAAAAATGCATATATTATTTTTAATGTATATTAAATAGTAATTAATAAATGTCTTTTTTTATTGATATGATTTGATAAATTACTTACTGACTTTTAAGTATATAAGTCAATTTATTATAAATCTTAGTTAAAACATTTTAATCTTGATTAAAATGAAATAAAAAACAATCACATTTTATATAATAAATTGTCAATGAATCATCTTAATTTCTAATTTTAAGTAAATAATCAAATCAAAATATTTTAGCTACCTGGTATTAAAATATTTTTGATTTTTACATTACAGAGTTTTTGGGTTGGAGATGAAGACTGCAGCAGAAGTATGGTTGGACCAAATTCAACATGGTAATGATGATGGCGATGATGGTATAGAAGTAATAGAATTAGATTCTATATTAAATGATATCGATGATCAGGATATTTCATATAGTTTACCACCTCATCATAGATGTGCTAGTCACACCTTAAATCTTGTTGCAACAAAAGATAGCGAAATCGCATTATCTAATGCATCATATAAGAATGATATATTTCATATACAATGGTTTTATATCATTGAATTCAAATTTAACAAATTCATAACATTGATCCCACTTGACACTCGACAGCAGAGCCACTTGCCGACCTTTTTATTATTGTCGATTAAAATCTTTTTGTTTGGTTAAAATACTTGAAAGTTTAATACAACAGGTTCCTCATAACTTGTTGTTGATAAAAATTTTAAAAAAAGTTGAGCTTAAATCTACAATAGTTTTTAACAAGCGTCTAAAGTTAGAATTTCGACAAATTATTTCAGAATCGCAAAAATATAATATAAAAACAACTTATTTTTTTGTATACATTAATATTTTGTTTTCGTTAGTCATTTAAATATACTAAATGTATAGAAATTAGCATGATTTTATTACTAAATTGTATATTAAATTTAAATTCGGTGACATGAAATCATTGTATACCAAAAATTATTCTGTTTGAAGACAGTCTGTCAGCCTACATAACTAAGTATAATAGGGAATTTTGAGATAAATTTTCAAATCTTAGGATTAAACAGAACATTTTTTATGAATTTCTAAATAAAAAGATTTTGACGTATTTTGTTTAAATTTGAACTTTAGATGCAAATAAAAAACTTGTAGATTTACGCTCAACTTTCTTTTTAATTTTCACTAACAACAAATTATGAGAAACTTTGAATTCAATTGTTTTTGCTGCAAAAGCAAAAAAAAATTTTTATTTGCAATAATAACAAAAAATAAAATTACCGAAAATGTCTTATGTCTATAAATGGCTAAGAAATAGTCAATATATATTGATATTAAATTATATTTATAATGTGTAGAAAATACCAATATAAACATTTGCTGAAAATGTTATGTATCTTTTGTTCTTAGTACAAACATATTGTCAAAATGTTTTGGACCTAAATATTTCAAAGAACATAAAGAAAACATATGTCTACAATATAAATATTTTCCAATTGCTATCTGGAATATATTTAATAATATATGCGTTTACCGGGTAAAAGAGTTACTTCACCTCGTGCAGTTATTTATAATAATATAATATTTTATGATTCATATGTTCTAGTCTAATCCTATAACTTCGTCGGGTGTTTCATCATTCCCGCGACGTATATAATTTAATAAATTTTTTTATGGTTTCTGACTTTTTTCTACTCGTATCCTTTTCTTATTTTATTACCTATTTCCCCTGCTTTCTTGGAAAATAGTTGTTCGTTCAATGTTGTTTACTTTTACAACGTGTGTGGTCTATCTATCCCGAGACAGCGTTCGTATCAGAAGTACCTATTCGATTTGTTATTTAGCTTTCCCTGGAGAGAGCTGGTCTACCCGAGGTTAACTACTTACACACTAATAGTAATAACTAATAAACTAATAACTAATAATAAGTATATAGTATATGGAATATCAGAGCACATAGCACATATTAATGGGATTTTATCGATTACGCCGTTTTAATAAAAATTCCACCGTCTATTAATGTCATAAACGCAAATACACATATATATTATATATATACCGAACACGGACAAATGGCCGTCACCACTTCGTTGTCGCCGTTTTACCGTAAAACCATTTTGCCGTCGCCACTTCCATTAAAAAAAATTAACCCATAAAAAACAATATTCATTTATTAGATAATTAATAATAAACAATCATAATTAATAAAGAACCAACCTTCTATGATGTCTGCTGAATAACGCTAATGGCCGAATAACCCTATAAAAAGTTTAAAAAAAATATATGATATACCTACACAAACGTTGATGTAAAAAATGTATAGGCACCTGAATAGGGCTTCCAATTGATTCATTAATCATTTGTAAGAACTAGTCTTATTTCTTGAGTTCTTACAATGTATAGAATTCAGAGGTACAGCGAAACTTCCATAAACAGTCAAACGAATAAACTAGTAGGTGTTTTTTTATAGTTTTAGTTATTATATCGCTATGACGCTATGATAGTATGATATGATATGAACTAACCTATTACATTCTGAAAGACACTACACTACAAATAGCCGTAATTTTATGAAGATTCTTAATGCAATGCTAATTTTAATTTAAGTCTTAAATTCTTTTTTATTCCTAAAATAAAATAAAAAACTAACTAGGTACGGGTTTATATGTCACAGTTATTCGTTGATAATCTCCAAAAAAGATATTAATTTAATAGAAGAAAAAAAAGGTTTTTTGGTGGAATGTCAGAAAAACACAATAGTACAATACATTCCATATGTACTGAATTCCGAAAACCGACTGTCCGGCGCCACTACGCAGGAAGTAGGTACACACTTTCTAAAATATCAATAGAGATTAGTACCTATATAATATAATATGATATTGGCCGTCCGACACGAAGGCGCCGATGTTTTCGTTTATAACAAAGAAACGCATCAAGGATCAAAAATTCAAAACCCATTTATTTTACTGATCGTTTGAAATGGAAGAAAGGAACAAAAAAAACGAATGTGTGTGGTCTTTAAGGTATGCGGTTTCGAATTTTCATCGGCTATGTATCTATTGAATAAGACCATTGACAATTGTGATTTTTTTTTTAACACCTAGTGGCTATAGGTAGTGTTGTGTTAACAAACATACCGTCTTGAAAACATTTTTAAAACACCACCCAGTTCTACCTGTCACAGAAATATTTCAAGGGATCAAACATTATGAAATACAATTTATGGTATTTACTATTTATTAACTATTTACTATTTGATACCTGATTGACACTGAGATACGGAAAGCTGCTGAAGTGTATTAAAGACAACGTGACTGGAACCATGGTGGTTTATGAGAAAACTCACTTTTATGGTAGATTGGTAGCTACTTTAGTATAATTATAGCAGTACTGCTGTGGATAAATACATTACATGCATTTTGTTAAACAAAGTGCAGGGTCATAACTTGGGGCCGTTGTATTTTCATTTGGCCTGAGTACATTTTTAGAAGTTCGGCGCCACTGCCCGGCTCAATACTACATATTATTATCCGTGTCAATATCTATCAACTTTAAAATATAAAATTCTTTATGAGCAAAATAACGTTTTTCGGGTTAGCTATATAGTAATAATACAATATAATTTTCCATTAAACGCTATTATTGTTATTATTTTGTCAACAAATTATTGACTCATATAGTCATATGCGCTAATAAAATGGTTCAGTGTGTTTTCAATAAAAATATTTCGTCGTTATTTAAAATTGATTATAACGACAGATAATGTAAGTTAAGTACCTACAACAGTGGCGTAATTTGGAATTGGTTCTGGGGTGGGATTAGGATATAAGTTTATACTATCGTTCTAGTGGGGCTTTGCCCCCCCCCCCTCCACAATCGACCATTAAATCTCATAGATCACAATATTATATTAATTCATTATTATAAATTAATTAAAGGAGGTAAATGGTATAATAATGGTTTTCAAAGACAATAAAGTAACAATTAAATTAAGCTAAATATATTTTTCATAAATTATAATATTATTTCAAGTTTTCTTTTTTTGTTTTTCGCCAAAATATCCAGTATGTCATCGGGATACAACTTAATGTCCCGATGCACTGTTAACATTGTGAATCCGTTCAAGCGTTCCTATTAAGTAGGTATTTAAGTTAGTAAAAGTTCATAATTATAATATAATTTACAAAAATAATGATTATTACCTGACCCATTGTGTTTCTGAGATTAGTTTTTACTCTTTTTAAAGTAGAAAACATACGCTCTGATGAAGTGGTCGAGACTGGCAATGTACATAATATTTTTAAGAGCAAAAATATGTTGGGATAAATTTGTTCATCACACATAATAAGTGCTTGGAGACCAGATTTTGGAAGCTTTTCACATTTATTTAATTTACGCTTTCATAATTTTAATTCAAAAAATGATTTGTCAAAACATTCTACATCAGGATTATAAAATTCTACCAATTGTTTGAATGATAATTCTTCATCTTCAGTTAAATTTGAATTTGTTGAAAATAAGCATTCGAACCCTACATAAATATAATTAAGAATTAATTATTTTTTAACAATATTTGTATAATAATATGTGATTCTTATAATTATTATGTTATATCACTGTACCTTTGAAAATATCTAAATGAGACAAAAACCTTTCTTGTAATTCAGTTATAAAATAATCAAGATAAGGTAGAAAAACTGTTATCCTATAGTATGTTTCTACATTTAACTCTCCATCTGTTATAGGATTGGCACGGTTTTTTTGTTTTTTAATAATTCTTTTGAGTGTTAATTCAATGTCTAGTTTAGCAGACATGTCCTATAACAAATAATACTCAACTTAATATAAGTGATTATATTATAATGATATATTTTATACCTTTGCTTGACAAAATATTTTTCAAAATATTTTTTGTTGATCAGTTTCTTTAACTTTTTTTTGAAAAAAAGAAATAAAGGCATTCGACTGTCTTTTCATTTTGTATTTAATAATTTAATATGTAATTTAGTAATATATTAAACAATAGAAAACAATAGACAAACATCCATAAACCACGGTTAAAGAAAAAATATTATTTTATTATAATATAAATAATAATAGAGATTGGTGTTGTACTTGCACTGTTGCTCAACGTTTACAGTAGTGTAATATTCTAAAATAGACGTAAATCGTAGATTTATCAGTGTTATATTTTAACTATGAGCTGTACAATTTTCTTGTCATATATTGTAATTGATGAGCTACGTATCGTAGTTTTATATTAGTAAAATCAAAAAAAAATCTCAACTATGATATTATATTAATATCCATGAATTCTTATTTCTTATCTTAAAATCTTTTAAAACTTAGTGCTTACGGGAATTTAATTATGGATATTCTAAAAAAAAAGGGTCTGGGGGGATATATCCCCATATCCCCCCCCCCCATAATTACGCCACTGACCTACAAGAATTGATAATGACCACTAAATATTTTGGTTGAAAAAACCCAAGCCACTTGTAGTGCTTATGAGTCACTTTGATTGACAAAATAATAATTATTGTATTCGTTTAATGGAAAATTATATTATATTATTATTAGCTGACCCGGCAAATGTTGTTTTGTTTATAATTAATTTTTATATTTTATGATTGATAGATATTGACATGGATATGTAGGTAGATATAGATATCCTAGATACCTATTATTGAGCCCGCTAATAATAAATAGCTGATAATATAAAGCTGTGCATATTTTTTCTTATTTAATTACTATAATACAATATGTAACCAGTAACCAATGGCAATCCTATAAATAAATAGATATTACACATAAATACAATCGAAAAAAGCATTTTCAGTTTTTCCAGAAATTTTTCTTTTTTGGCAATTTTTTTCAATTTTTTTTTGTTTGTCAACAATACCCTATTTATACTTAATACATAAATATTAATATCATATTATACCAACACAAAAAAAATTACTTTTTTTTATCATTATTGTAGTAGTAATTTTGTTTTTTTCAAAATAATTAATTATTAATAAGTAGATTTATAGAAACATCAATTATATTTTTGCTAATGACTATCTATAATTTGTATTAGAGCTTAGAATAAAAATGTCAGAAAATGTCAAGAACAATTTGGAAAAAATAGTTTTTTTCCCAGAAATAATGGAAATGTAGAAAATATTAAAATCTGAAATTTTTGGAGTATTCAAATGTTATACTTAAAATTACCTAAGTATAAAAACTCACAATTTAAAAAAAAGGTTAAGAAACCTTTTTTTTTAAAGAAAGAGCAGTTTTTACTTTTTTTGTTAGCACTTAATGAATAAAGTAAAATTAATATAATATAATATGGCATTGTAGTTTTTGATCTTAACGCAAATACAGATTAACTTTAAATTGCTTAAGCTTCTGAACTAACGCCAAGAGTTATTATTTAATTGCATATTTGCATCATAGCTTTTAATTTCCAGCCTAATAATATCCTAATTGAAAAAAAAAATAATTTTAAAATTTTTCCGAAAGACTCCAGTTTTTCTTTTTGTAAATTTTAAATATAACCAAATTTTCCAAAAAGGGGTTTTTAGGTAGTAGATAGAAACCAAAATTAAATTTATTTGATTCATGTTTATATTGATTTACCAATCAATTTCATTAAACATTTTTTATTTCAAATTTATTTTTAATAATTTATAAAAAAAAAGCTGGACGTTTCAAGTGGTGTTTTAAATACAGGACTATTATTATGATGACTTATTAGTTATTACCTACATAGTTATATAAATTATTGTTTATTTCTCTCAATATAATTCAATTTTTTATATAAATACTATATGTATTCTATTTAAGTTAACTACCTACCTACTTATTTAATTTAATATTGTCTCACCTATATATTGCGTTTAAGTATTCTAGGAAATAATGTCTATATTATAATTGTATTAATTGTATACTTACAGCATTATGAATCTATCATATTTGATCATTTATAAAAACATAATAGATAGGTACTTATTACCTATTTGCTGATGATTTAATTTATTGCTCCAAAACTATAGGTCAGAAAGATAAATATTAAGTTAATTTATTCATATAAGAAATTTTATTTAATAACATTGATTTTAAATACTATATTATAATCAATGTTAATAGGTATCACATGGCATTATTTCAATATTCAATAGGTACTATAAAACATATAGTTAGTTAATTAAAAATTCCATGTTTTTATTTATTCTTATTACTAGGTAAATATTTGTAACTAAGTGCCAGGGGCTAGGGTGATATACATACCTATATTATATATGTATAAATATCAACATTTATCAACCATTTGTTTCGAAAAACAAATGATAATTGTTCAAGTGGCATAATTGGGGGAGGGGTCGCAAGTGCAACCCCTTTCGACCCCAAATATCACGAGGTAGCAAAAGTATCAACAATTTGTAACCCCTGAAATTAAATCAATAAATTCATTAGTAAAACATTGTCAGGGCTATTATTTATATGCAACAGCATGTTTTTTTTTGCTACGTCCAAATGGAGTTTTGGCGAGTAGTGTTCATAATTTATATTATTCTGTTGAAAATAGCATGTAATATTTTTAATTTACATGTTTTTGCATGTATTGAGATTAATGCATATTTTTTTATATTATTCTATGAATTATGATAGTATTTATTGTATTTAAGCTTGTAATCAAAAATGTATTAAACTGACCAAAGTGTATAACTTGGATTTTTGGACATAAATAAACTTTTTTAATAAATTCAATCTGTATCCTATCGACTTCATGAGTGTAACAAAAGAGTTGTGGATATAGTAAAAACAAAATATCCTTGGTTTTACAAAAAATAAAGGATTTAAAATCAATCAATAAGTACAATATTAAATAACGAATCGGATAAAGCCAATTTCAGTTATAATTTAACATCAGTACAAATTCCAATATTTAAATATGCACCAACTACATCATATGACGTTGAAAAAAGTTTCAGCATTCAAATCCTAGCCCTGGTCATTACTATTTACTATGAACTATTGAAATATGAATACATTAAAATAGAAAACAATAATGAGACAATTAAAATTTTAAAATCCCGTATTTTGTATTCTAATTGTAAACGATTATAGATACATGAGATTTAAATAAAAGTAATAGTAATGTTTGTAGTTATTTTAATAAAATAAACTAAAAATTCATATTTTTTAATAATACTTACCTATAAAATAAAGAATTATTTATAAAATAAGTAGTTTGTAATTTGTAGGTATTTTGTATGTAATATAAATTTAAATATTATACATTTTGTTTAATATGTTTTAGATCATGATTTATGAATAAATTTAGAATATGATTTTAATATTTTATTAAAAATTTAAAATATTATATGTTTTTATAATTGTGTGGGTGTGCGGACGTGCGGTCGAAGATTTCATACCTCAGACGCTCAGTGCATATTTATTAATAAGTTTTTGCAACCCTTGACATTATGCTCAAATTACGCCACTGTAACTGATAATAAAAACCTTGATAGCTGGAATGATAACAGAGTCTGCCATTGTGCCGCCTTAGCAATAGTTAGCTGTTAGCATCTTGTAGATATTCTGCTTCTCCGTGACCCTGTTCAAATACTGCAAATTGTCATTTACACTTTACAGTATTTGCCCTGTAGCTATTTGCTACACGCTGCAGTGTCTATGGCTATCGGCTAGACACTTTGGTGTTTTCTTTCCGGTCGATTACGTTTTTCTTTTTTGTCGGTTTGAAATTTGAAACTGACGACGCCGGAGGAATTATTTAATTATAGTTTGTAGCTATTATAGTTTTCTATGACAGCTCCGACGCAGCCATTCAAGTATTCGACTACTTTTAATTAACACAAGTGAGTAAGTCACAGTTCACTATTTGTAGTATTACACTTGTCTTATTGATGTTAATTCATCACGACGATCAGTTTTGAATGTTTTAAGAGTTCGGTCAGAAATCATTCAGCGTTGGTCTATTTCATACTACTCTGATATTTTTTCGTGGTGCAATTGTCCATCTCTCAGCGCCCGCTTCCATGACGTCAAGTCCGTCTACACTTAACTCAAAAAAAAAACATTTATTAAATTTGCCAGACATTGAAATAAAACGCCACATACCTACCAAGAGAAAAACCATCAAGCTTTTCCTTCTGATAATGTGAACACGACTGCTGTGAATGCAACCACATAGCCAATCAATCGAAAAATATTAAAAAAAATCTGATCAAATGTGATTGTGAATGTATTCTATGAATGCAATTTTATCTATTATCCAACCTGTGTGATTAATTTATGTTGGTTTTTATCACAATTAAAGATATACTTAAAGGTATATCTTTAATCGTGGATTTTATCGTTTTTCAGATCAAAATATTGAAGATTATATTTTTAACATACCTATTTGATAACTAAAGAAATTCAATTAAAAATTAATTTGAGGACTAATTGCATATTAATCTTTATGACATTGTTAGTTTCATAACATTATCCTTTAAATCTATTTGATTATAGAACGTAGGAAATAAACCTGCCTATTGAAATTTAATCAAATAATACACTACTTAGTATGGTTGACTTTGACTATACTATCAATGGTATTACACATAACTACATAAGTAATCATTATTTCTTTTTACAGATTATTCAACAGTATTTAACAAAATCCAACAATGTAATTATAAAAAACTGTAACGACCTTAAGTCCAATCACCTAAGCTACAGTTGTAAACAGGACGACCAGGCAAAAAGACGGTAAGTTCCAAATTAAAACAGCCTTTAAAACATTAAAACTCATTTAAACTATTAGCAATTGATTTCAATCATTCATTTCCAAATTTACATGATTTTCATATCTATCTTCTTGATTTTATTTTGTCTCTACCCATATGTATATTGTCACTGAATTGAGCTTTATGTAATATTATTAACAAAAAATCAATTGACCTTTAATGTATTTGAATATTTTTAAATTAAATTTTGGCTGTTAAGTTTGTAAAAGTTTAAATTTATAAAAGTGTAAAATATCAAATCAAAATAAAACAGGTTATCTATATTGTAGGCATAAATATAAGTCATGACTCTTGGGCATGGAAACCATCTCTTATAGTCATGAAACATTCTAGTTCAAAAATGTAAATATTAAATACTAAATAGTAGGAGTGGTTTTAAAACAAAAAGTTTATAGTTATAGAACAAAGCAAATTTTGTAATCTGTATTACTTGCAGATAAGTTTCAGACATTTAAATTAATCCAAAAACTTATTTTAAATATTTTATTTATTGAGAAAAAAAATATTTGTAGTGCTAAACCATAATAATAATTTTTTTTTTTTTAGTGTAGTTCAACATTTAAGATCAATGGTATTACAGTTCTGCCACAGAAACAAAAGATTGTATTGAAACACGCCATAGTGAAGCCACTATTAACAGAAACAATCTAATCTACTGTACAATATTGTAGATGCAAAGGTTAATATACTAAGAACTAATTTAGATAAATACCTTTTTACCTAATTATAAACCTAATTGTTTAAATCTTGATGAAACATAGAATTTATAACACTCTTAGCAGGCATGAAGAACTTTTTTTATATATTTTTAATACTTTTTTTTTTCTTTTTTAGTTTTAAAATGTTCTTAACACGTTTGCTGTGAACTATATTTGAGTGTACTTGTCACAACACCAAACAAATTTAGGTTTTAAAAACAAAATTCTTAAAAATTGAAAAATTTAAATATGTGTACAACTCGCAGGTATTTATGAAATAATGCTTAAAGAAGGTGCTAACGAGAAATAAATAGTTAAATCAAAGCTGGGCACTAACTAGTTAGTTTTAATTCAAAGTAACTTTGTAACTTAATCAGTTGAATTAAATGTGTAAAATAATCTAATCTAACTCGTTAAGAATATCAAGTAACTAATTTTTTTTTTTCATTCCTAAAACCCCAATGTTACATAAACTGCCGAGTGCCAACTATTAGTATAAATAGCCGTAATAACAAGTATTGAGTATTTTAAATTTTTTGATGACAACATTTTAATATTTTTACACCAACTACACTTGAACTAACAGGCTTTTAAATTAACATTTTAAACTTAAAATAAACTAACTTCTACTTTAACTTAAGTTACTATTTTCACCAAACTAACTTATAACTGAGTTAAAAATTTGGAAAATTTCAGAAACTAACCTATATTTGTATATTCTAACTAATTAAGTTTTTATATTAAATTAACTTAACTGGTTGAAAAAAATGACTCAACTTTCCAAGCTAATAAAAATTAAGTTTAATTGTAATGCTGACCAAAGTGTTGTGCATTTAATAATATAATCCAATCCTACTCATGGTATATTTTATACCTATTCCTACTTACTATTTATCAACATCAATAAGAACACTTAAATTACTTCATAATTACTTTTATTTTTTAGAACATAATTAGTAAGATACTCTCAATCATTTAATTTTAGCAACTATCAACAATGTTTCATATTTAGTATATAAAGCATATTACTTAGACCCTTTTTGTATATTGGTTGACTATTGCTTAAATTTTTGTATGCATATTTTGGTCGACTTCTTAGAAATTATTTTTAAAAAAATGTACTAATTTTTTCTTAAAATAAATGATTTTAGACTTCAATAAATTGACCTAGCTGCTTCAGCAACAGTTACACCAAAAGTGAATATGCATAAACCAATATCGAGATGTGGCTTCCAAATCAAGAAGAGGTTGCACTTTCAATGACTGGAAGTCCAATCATGGTTTCATTTGTTTCTAGAGACAATAAGGCCACAGTAAGTGTACTATTAGACAATGAAAATGTAATTTAAATTTAAAAACTATCAACATATCATAGAAATTCTATCATAATGTAATATAACATAATTTTTCTTTTTATATTTTTTAGTATTATTACCTAGAGCTGATGCTGCTGTGGACATATCATTTGATGAACGGACTAAAAGTAAATTGCTACTTCTAAAAGGAAACATTGAAGGGCTGTTGAAAATTAATAGAAGTTTGTTAGTACATAATAACTTATAAGTAAGGCCTGGATTTCAATGTAAAGTACAATATTTTTTGGAAGCTATAGAGCAGGGCCGGCCTTAGGTTTTTACTGCCCTAGACAAATCTAATTTATGCTGCCCTCTTCAAAAGTTAATTTATTGGGGAGGACAGGGGAATATAAAATTATGCGGCCTAGGTGGCCATTGGGCCGGCACTGCATTAGAGTCTTGGATATGCATTCCAATTACATAATTTGTTCCATGTAACAAATACATCAAAGGTGACACTTTTATTTTTAATTTCTAGATTATTATTTTTAGATTTTTCAAGTAATTTTATTAATTTTGAGTGCATATTAATCATACATTGTACAAGTCCATAATGTACGTAACTTAGGAAATTCAAAATATTGTATCAAGAAAAATTGTTTTTATTATATTTTCTTTTAAAGTAAAAGTGCCATACTTAAACCAAATTTAAACTTTAAATTAGTATATTTTAATAACAAATGGTTATTAAATGCTAATTTTAGTGGCAAGAGTTTGGTCTTGTTTTAAATATAAGTATTATATTACTGTTCTAATTAACATGTCGGATTTTTAATTCAGAGAATCTAAACATCATTAAGTTTAAAATCTTACAATTATCAATAGCAATGTTGTTTAAAAAACTGAGTATAAAAATACTCATTAAGAAAACATTATTTCTTTTTGTAATTATTTTTCCCAATATGTTATCTGAATTCAATATTGGCAGACAACATTACATTTATAAAAATATAAAAATAATACAATTCAAAAAATGCACTAATGCGCTAACATATTTTCAAATATGCACTTCTCTAAAAATATGACGAAATATGCAATGCTAAGTCATACATTGTATTTAATGAATAATTTATGATTATTTAAAAAAAAAAATGCAAATGCAAGAAGCCCAAACCCTATTTATTACTAACACGTTTAAATATTTTCTTTACTGTGTATTTATTATGTTAAACCTAATACTTGTATTTTTAATTATATATTTTTATGAAGCAAAGGTTAAAGTAGGTATGCGGGAGGCAAAAGTTTGGTTGGATTGACATATAACATTACAGTACTCCCTCATTAACACAAACTAGGTTAACACAAATTGTTGGATAACGCGAACCAGTTTTCGGTCCTGAGAAAGGCTATACTATAAGATGGGATTTTTTTTATTTCCTCGGTTTATACGAATTATTTTGGTTAACATGAAACTCGAACAAATGTAAGGTACCATATTGTCGTTTTGTTGATTAACATGAACAGAAAAATGTCAATTTCTATTTTTGTTTTATTATACAAATCACACACTCTTCCAAGTTCCAACTCACAATACATTATACGCACATAATCACCCCTTGCACAGAATGCTTCGTAATCTGAACAATCTTAATTTTGATTTTAATATGTAATTAAATAATATCATTGTTATAAATATGTTGTATCATAGTTTTATATTACTAAATTAAGGTATTACCATTTAGTTTATATTATGTTGTGTTTTTCCATATGTTCTTATTTTGTGTGTATTTGTATTATTATATTATTGTTATATCTATTAATTTTAAACTTAATCTGTTAATTTAAAATTGCCGTTTGGCGTTTATATACTATAAATAAATAAATAAATAAATAAATATAAAACCTCGGATAGTCGTTAGTCATTTAAACTTTATTACACCTAAGCAGTTTTATCGATACTTTATCTTATCCCTACCGTGCATATTGTCTATTATAGGTATATATAAGTACATTTGTATGTGTGCAATCTGATTTGGCAATAATCGCTCTCGTTTAAGTGAATTGCTCTATCGATCTTTTTTAAGTTGACTTTGTTGGTTTTTTTGAAAAAATGTATAAAAAATATTTGTTTATATGTCATAGTATGTACTAAAGTACATGTGTACATGTGTTCATATTTCTAGGAACAACAATTCTACGGTCAATGTACCAAAATTTAATTAAAATTTAAAAGTTTCACATATTTGGCATAAAAATTGTTAAAACAATTTTTTTTTCTTCATAGATTCTTTTAATAATTTTATCTTCAAAATAACTTTCAACGTCTAGTGTCGTGAGGATAATCTCACGGCCTTGTTCACAATACATCAAAATGTTTAAAGCCAATGTTTTAAAAACAAAAGGCCATAGTGGTTTTTTTTATTCATGTTCTCGATGTTTAATAGAAAGTGAAAATAATATATTATAATATGCATCCAAATATTTATCTATAAAATATATTTATATTAATATTTATATTTGTCATTTCATTGTTTGGCAGCAGAATTACCATCCAGGCATGAACCACATAGGTATCTACTTCTTAGTTTTCATACATTAAACATTTTGTATTATGTAAGGTTAGGTTTCATAACTTCATAATTTCATAATACAATATAATGTCGTATAAAATGTATAATTTTAAAGATAAATAGTTGTATGTATAAATATTATATTATAACTAGCTGTCCTGCCCAGCGTTGCCTGAGTCAAATACTAAGTTAAGATTAACCTCAATCAATTTATATGCATCTAAATCACCTAGGTAGGCAATCCACTGCATTGGATAACAGACAATATGCGCAAACAGTAAAATATCAGGTAGGCAATCCACCTGCGGTGAATTGCGGACCCCATGGGCTGCTTAATAAAGTTAATTTAGAATTATATAGATACATGAAAAACATTGCAATGGTAGCCAAATGGTAATGGTAGCAGCAATGGTAAAATATACATACAACATTTTATGAAAGTCAGTCCAGCCGTTTCGGAGGAGTTTGGTATCAAACATTTTCCATTGTGATACGAGATTTTTATATATTAGATATAATATAATGTTTACACAATACTAATACTAATAAATATCTATTAAAATTAAAATTATATTGCTGATAATAATTGCTACAATTGTTATAGAAATGTAATAAGACCATTTTCTTTCTTTCTTTCTTTAAATTTTAAATTTGTCATTTATTTTAGGTGAAATATTTATCAATGAGGTGTGGTACAGTCTAAAACATATTCTACAAAGAATAATGACAAAATTGTTTTTGGATTCATTATTGGAGAGCTATTCATCTGTCTGGAGAGAAGTCAACAAAAAAAAAGAAATTTTGTAATCTACATAATATTTTCAAAGTTATTAAATTAGTTTAATAATTATTGACAATATTTCATAAGAATTTATGTTTATTTTATTGCTGTTAAAAATGTTCAGTATAGTTATCTTAATAATTTATAAATAAAATGGTCAAAATGGTTGTAACTATATATCTCCTGGATATAAAACCTACAATTTAGTCTTAACCAATCTACCAAATAAAAAAATAGTTTTTCATTCTTTTTAAATTATATGCATAATATTTTAGTTTTTAATTTAAATAACATTTCTAATAAGTTATAAAGTTTTTGTTAGTTTACTTACTGGCGACTACAAAAATAAAATACATACTACTAAATAAAATACACAATTAATTTATAATAGTTTTTATTGTAAAATAAGGATTACAATTATTATTCCAGAAATAACTTAACCCATCATCCTATCATCCAAAAGTATCTGGGTTCTGAGAATGAAGTTTTGATAGTTTCTTTTGAATCATCTGTTGATCTCGTAATCCTCATTTTGGGAGTTTCACGGATTTCACTGATTCTCTTCAGTTGCATTAAAATTGTTTTCTCTGGGATCCTTGAATGTGGTTGGGACAACAAGTCTGATAATCCAGTACATGAATAGTTATCGCTTACCACCATTCTAAAAAGTGAATTGTTTCCTTTGGCCATCTCGAAGAGCTTCGGTATGCAAGAAAGAGAAAAACAGAAAAAAATTAATCAACCTAATCATATTAGAAGGGAGGTTGTATGGAATCTGAAAACATATTTAAATTGATTATACAGAATTGAAAAAATGGAATGATCGATCATCTTAAGTTAATTTAATAACAAATTCAAATATGTTTTCAGATTGGTCAACCTAATTGTAAGCATAATATACTTACAGCGCATCTCAAATTAAGTTTTTGTTCATTGTTGGTCATTCGGCCATGTAAATGTACATACTCGAGGGAATTGTTTTGCTTGGTAGAGTCATCTGCTGCTAAACGTGCATCCATCTGACAGGAAAAACGCATTTGGTCCATACCTGTATAGTCACCCGTAGATAACAGAACAAAATATAAATACAAGCTCGATGAAAGTGGTATGGTGTGATATTCTTAAATCATATTTGTACATTATAATTTATAATGATGGGTGAAATACTATAATAATAATTTGTTGCACGTACCCTGATCACGGCATCGTTGCTTGCCATGGTTCAATTTACCAATATAAACCGCAAATGATTTTTTCTTATCCTCATTTGATGTATTATCGACAAATGCACAACCTCCCATCTTCGGCATTTTGGGTCCTAAGACTGTAACTAGATAGTCTTCAGATCCAAGCTCTGGGCATAAGTCCTCAAGAATTGGAGTGGCTGTATAAAAAATTGCACATAAAGGAAATTAGTAAAGATTTGGTGTTTATAATGGGTAAGGGGTGTCCGGAAAAAAATTAAACTAGAAAAATGACATTTGAAGAAAAGGCGGGCAAATGGATATCACTCTACTGTACAGTAGGTAGATGTTATGTTGGTCACTGTATTGAATATTGTGTTGAATTTGAATTTATTAAAGATATACTCATTGTATGTATTTGAAAAATGTTTCTGAGCGAAGACGGTTTGTCAGCATATAACACTTAATATATTTTATACTATTGTTATTAAAGTAATTTATTTTATTATTAGACATTATAGTAATACAGTAGGTTGAATTAATTTTTGCAGAAAACATTGAATTTGAAAATGTTTGTCATTGTGCGTATAAAATATAATAATATACTTGAAATGTAGGTACTCACGAATACAATTTTTAAATTACAACAAAATAACTAAAATAAAATGCTAAACAGTTTTTAATATATGAAAACTATGTAATTAAACTTAAAATATTTTTCTTTCTCTTTTATAATATGTTTTATATACTAACCAAAATATATACTTATAATTAATATTTAGTTTACTTAAATTTTTGACATGAGTGACAATTACAACTTGCACATTTATAAATTCAAAAACATTAATTATTTATTATAAAACAATTTATTTTTAACTTACAAATAATATTTTCAGAGTTATCATATTATCATTATAGTTGTTTCGCGGTATTGTTACCATTATTATTATTGAATTTTATTAAAATATATGTACACTTATACTAAATTAATTTATTGTAATGGTCATAGTTGTTATGATAAATGAATAAAAAAACAAAAAAAATACAATAATATTAATCATGAGTGTAAATTACAAAGTAAAATATATTAAAGTAAAAACACAATTTTTTCAAAATCAAAAAATGATTTCAAAATTGAAAATATCTTTTTCATAAAATTCAATAACATTAATAAGCTGAATATTTTAGAAATTGATTCTACTTAATAATCTATTCATATAGGTCACTTACCTTGCAAATTATCGTTTGGAATGGGTAACTTGGCTGCCTCACCATCATTAGGAATGGATATAATAATCGCCATTACCGACATAATCATTGTCATTTTCGACAACATGTTCGCGTTTTCGTGTTTCGGTGTTGTAAATGTAAGAAAATTAAGAAGTACACCGGAGAACTGGTATAAGGCTGTTCGCGGATCGCACTATGGTCGTGAGAGACCCTTCGCCACCATATTTATAGGCCGCCTCGCAGGAAGCTATTGTGGCGGGGGTGGTGGTGGTGGTGGTCATCCCCACCACCGGATTCATTTTTAAGTGACATCACAGGCTTGCACCGTTCAACACTCTTCCACCCACCATACACAATATTACAATAATACAATAATATAATGTGTTTACTGTTTATGCGTAGGTAGTAGGTACCTAATACCTATATCTACCTACCATCTGGACAATATTGAAAATAGTAACAAAAATATCAAGCATAATATGAGAAATATAACGAAAGTATTGTTCGAGTCGCATCAATATTTACTTATTGTATAATAAATTTAATCAGTGAACGCTTTGTCGAAGCCGATAAGTTTACCAGATTTTAATTGCCTCCGTAACATTCCGCTAAGCCATTAGATTAATGGGTTGATAAATAAATTATTCCACTTAGGGTGGGGCAGTGACGCTTTTAAGCTTTATTCAACACAAGGTTCTCCATAAGTTTTTCTATTTTTCACAAAAAAAAAATCTTTTGGAAAGTCAAACTAATTTTTTTTGAGCGTTTGAAATTAGACATTGGATATTTACTCGATTTCTCAGTCAAATTCATTTCCCAGGAACGATTTTCTTATTTTGATGTATCTTATTCAAAAAGGCATAACCTTAAACATTTGAAATTTCCACCAAATGTTTAGATTATCATTTTCTATACACCAAAAAATTTTGAGCTAATTGTAGGCGTCGTGGATGTATTAAATTTAAATTCATTGATATAAAATCGTTGTATACGAAAAACTATTCTGATTGAAGACAGTCTGTCAGCCTACATAACTAAGTAGGTATATTGGGGAATCTTGTGATAAATTTTCAAATCTTAGAAAGAACATTTTTTATACATTTCTAAGTAAAAAGAAATTGCAAATTTTTGTGATTTTGACGTATTTTGATTAAATTTGAACTTTAGACTCGAATAAAAAACTATTTTAGATTTACGCTCAACTTTTTTTTTTAATTTTCACTAAAAAAAAATTATGAAAATTCTTGTATTCAATTTTCAAGTATTTTGACTGAGCAAAAAAATGTTTATTGACAATAATAATAATAAAAAAAAATACCAAAAATTTCTTATGCTTATAAAGAGCTCAAAAAGAGTCAATGTATATTGTTATTAAATTATATTTATGGTGTATAAAAAATGCCAATATAAACATAATTTGCTGAAAATTGCATGTATCTTTTGTTCATGATATATAAACATATTGCCAAAATGTTTTGAACCTAAATATTTCAAAGAACATAAAGAAAACATAATATGTCTACAATATAAATATTTTCCAATTGCTATCTGGAATACATCTAATAATGTATTATGCGTTTATCGAGTAAAAGAGTTTCTACGTCGCTCGTTGTTGTTTACATAATAATATAATATAATATTATTCATGTATATAGTCAGATAGTCTAATCCTATAACTTTGTCGGTGTGTTTCATCATTCCCTCGACGTATATATTTTAATATATTTCTTTTATGGTTTCTAACTTTTTTCTACTAGTACATCCTTTTCTTATTTTATTACCTATTTCCCTTGCTTTCTTGGAAAATATAGTCATTCGTTTAATGTTGTTTACTTTTACAACGTGTGTGGTCTATCTATCCGGCGACGGCGTTCGTATCAGAAGTATACCTATTCGAATTGTAATTTAGGATATTTCCTAAAAAGAGCTGGTCTATCCAAGGTTAACAGTTAACTACTCTCACACTAATATAGTAATAAGTATATTACTAATAATTAATAAGCATATAGGTAGTATATCGAATATCAGAGCACATAGCATATATTATCGGGATTTATCGATTCACCGGCTATCAATGTCATATGTACATAATTATGTCGGAAAAAAATAATATTAAATAATAAATACAATAACTTATAACCTACAAGAATTTTTGGGTATACATGAACCAGACACGTTCGGGTACAACTATACAATTATATAGGTACTGTATATTATCAATGCATTATGCGATTTTCTTTATATTTATTTATTTATGAAAATGTACCTATTTTTATTATTTTGTCGCCTAATCCATAATATAGATTAAGTATACCACTTATTGACATTCAAACTTTTTTTTTACCGTGTAGGAATTTACATATATAATTTTTCCCGCCGTGTATAGGAACTAACAAATGTTTTTTATTCTTTCTGAAAAGTAGTCATTTTGGAGTTACGATACATGAGAATCAAGCCGACGATATGTGCCTGTTTTTTTACCGTATAGGAACTCACACATCTCATTTTTATATTCGTGTAGGAATTAACACATCACATATTTTGTAGGAACCAACGTATGTAATCGTTTACCTGCTATGTCTCGAGTAGGAAATTACTATTCCCCAACAAAATTAACGATAACATATTATAAACATAATAGGTACTTACATATAGGTAATGTTATCGACTAAGTTGCAAAGAAAAATCTAAAGACGAAAATACTTTTGATTTTTATGGATTTAATATAGTACATAATGATAAAAATATTTAATTTTTTTACAGATTTAATAGTATAATATGTCATGAAAAATATTTTTTAAATTTAGTTGCAAAAAACAGTTTCTAATTTTAATATTAAGAGCCAACCTCTATGGTGTGATTGGTGTCTGCTGATTTACACTAATGGTCTATAAAAAGTTTTTGAAAAAATATGATACACACAATACACAAACATTGCTGTATTCATTTTTCGTTTCCGAAAAAAATGTGTAGGTACAAATTGTTCCATTTTTAAGAACTAGTATTATTTTTTGAGTTCTTACAATGTACCTATAGAATTCAAAGGTAGAGCGAAACTTCTATAAACAGTCAATCGATTTTAATAGTAGGTATTTTTTTTATAGTACATATTAGTTATAATATCATTATGATATTAACTAATTTATATTCTTAAAGACACTTTACTACAAATGGCGATCATTTGATGAAGATTCCAATTTTAATTTAATTCTTAAATTCTTTTTTATTCCTAAAATAAAATAAAAACTTACAACTACGTGATTATACGTTGCAGTTATTCGTCGATAATCCCCAAACAGGATATTAACCTAATAGAAGAAAAAAAAAGGTGTTCTGGTGTGGATTGTCAGTAAAACACATTATGTACCGAATTCCGAATACCGACTGTCCGGCGCCACTATGCAGGAGGTACGCACTTTCTAAAATATCAATAGCGATTAGTATATAATATATAAAATTGGCCGCCCGACACGAAGGCGCCGATGTTTTTGTTAACAACAAAGAAACGCATCAGAGTTCAAAACCAATATAATATATTACCGATCGTTTGAAACGGAAGAAATTAACAAAAAACTAATGTGTGTGGTCTTTAAGGTAGGCATGAGGTTTCAAATTTTGCGTTCGGCTATGTACCTATTGAATCAAATCGTTGACAATTGTGATTTTTTTTAACACCTATAATGGCTAGTGCTGTATTAAACGAAGAATCCCGAAAAATAAGACCCTGGAAAAATGAACAGAAAATATGCCACTTGGTGCATATATGAGTCACTTTGTTTTACAAATAATAATTATTATATACCTTAAAGGCGGCTGCAGTCGGTTGTGTTTTAAGGAAACTAGTATAGGCATTTTAAATTTTTAACATTATTTTTTGTTTACTGCCATGCGTCGGTCAATATCCCTATATAATCATTAATCATAGAACGAATTGTAATCGGACACAGCAACTAGGGAAATACCTAATTGTTCCTGCATATAGTTCTGTTTCAAGCCGTAACTGGGGGAGCTGGCGGCGATTGTAAACTGCGAGTGCAAAGTGCAGGTAAACATAAAATCATACATGTAAACTGCACCTGAGTTCTTATCAAGTGTGAAAAGGTGACTTGTAAACTGCGCCCGGGTAAACTTTTAAAATTGAATGACTTTATTTTTGCAAAATTACACAAAATTACTAATCTAAAATTACAATCTTTAATATATACATTCATTACAGCCATATAATATAAACAATTAATGGTAAAATTAAAAACTAAAAAATATATATAATTTTAAAAAGTACAATAGGTATTAGGACAAAAAAAAATATATTGTTCATACATAATATTATATTCATCAATTGGAGTTTGGCCACAATTATAATATTTATTAATTAAATTTCGTAACGTTTCGTGTTTTTTTTTGTTTTAGAATTTTGGTATTTAAAGGGTTCATTCATACTATTTAGTTTAATATAATATGTTTCTATTTGAACTTCTTTGAACTTTTCTAAGAACATGAAAATATTTGGATGAGTTGTATAAAAGCTAGAATTAAAGTGAGAATGAAATGACTCGCATGCATTAGTGGTTAAAGTTGGCTCTGCTGATGCTTGGGTCCATAGACCATATTTCAGGTGGATACTGATGAGCTTCTTCACTTATAATATATACATCTACCAAATAATCCGCAAATCCGTGTCACTCTTTCGTCGTCAGGCTTTAAGTTGTACTTTTTTAACATGGATATTAACATAATATAGATAACAATTCTGGCGCAATTTACATTATACCTTTTTAACATAGATAAAAATTTGTGTGCAGTTTACAAAAAAAGGTCAATTCGGCGCAGTTTACGTATACCCGGAGCTGGGTTTCAGTGGTCCGGACCCCGGCATGGTCTATACCACCCCCCGTATTATTTCAAAAATAGAAAAATTATTTATACAGGCCCTAGTTTTCTGTGGCCCTAATAAATATATCCCGGTAAAAAAGTACCTATCCATCTATCCATCTATGCATTTGTACTCCTTACAGTGCCGTATTTTAAATTTTTTTCTGAGGGGTGGGGTTCAATAATTCCGATATAATATAGGTACTGATATAAAGAAATAGTTTTTAATAAATTATAATAATAGAAAATAGTTATTTTAATAGATATTTTAAATTGCATGTGCTGAATTCAACACATAATGTTACAATATAATATACTTGGTACTTTGTACTTACATGCCCAATAGATATTATCTATTTGATTGAAAACTGAACTGTAGACTGTATAGTTGTAGCCGCCGTCAATGGTCGTTCGGTAACGAAACACAAATACGAAGTATGAACTAAAAGATACACTTCCCGAAAAGCGCCGCCGCCGCCGCCTGTTCAATTTATCTGGCAAAGACTGTACGAGATTTGTCTTGTTTACAAAGCAAAAATTAAATTAAATTTATAATAGCTAGTAATATTAATTTATTGAAGAATGTTATGCGTCATTAATTTTTTGGGAAAAGAATGTTTTGACTGTTTCGAGAATTATTGATTTTTATCTAATACGGGTAATTATTAAAAGGTAATTCGTGTAATTGTATAATCCACGCATGATAAGTTTTCGAACTTTCAACCGCATCCGTTAGCTAATTTTAAACTGTATTTTATATAAATATTTTGTTCACGTGGAAAAACAGTGTCCAAGTGTACCTGCATAAATCGGGCTCTGCTAATATGTTGGATTATTATTTTTTTTTGGTTCTGGGGGGGGGTCTAGTACCCCTGGACCCCCCCCCCCCTCCGTAAATACGCCACTGGCTCCCTATAATCAGGTAAAAATATCGTTTTTTGCCCAAACGTGTTTTATGGTCATATGGTTGTTGTCGCCATAGGCACCAAGATTTCAAAAAACCAT
Source organism: Neotoxoptera formosana (assembly GCA_022818045.1). Taxonomy (NCBI): domain Eukaryota; kingdom Metazoa; phylum Arthropoda; class Insecta; order Hemiptera; family Aphididae; genus Neotoxoptera; species Neotoxoptera formosana. The sequence goes on along the minus strand of CM040630.1, from coordinate 54,785,784 downwards.
TGAGTGCTCTGAGTGAAAAGCCGCCCTCCGTTAAAAAATAACGTGTAAAGGCTTTTTGTTGCTAATACTATAGTAATATGACGCCACACTTACATTTGCATTTTGCAGCACCGTCATAATACTGACCACGAGCAGTCTGTTATTGATAGTTTAAATTTTAAATTAAGTTAAAGCACCAGAAATGAAGGTAAACAGTCGGAGAAATAGGTACTGAGATTATTCTGTATCAAAAAACTTTAAAAATAGTTCTCTAATGCATCTAAATTATCATGGACTTAACGAAAACATACTGCTACTATACATGAATCGTTTGCTGGTTGATCCATAATAATATTATCCAACGATTTAATACATTTATTCGTTAAATAAAAACCTTTTTCGAATTGGTTTTTTTTTAATAAATGTATTCGTTATTAACAAAATTCGATTTGTATGCTCAGCAGCCCAATCAAATTTCAGCAGATGTTCGAGCACCCGGCCACCCGTCTACATGGCGCCTATGGTTGTTTATGCATTCGTTCCTCGCAGCTGGAACGAATCTTAATTGGAGACCGTGATCGAACAGACGCCAAGGGACGAACACGAAACGAGAGAGAAAAGGTCACATATACTAACTATACGAGTATAATAAAATAATATAATTCTTCGACCCGGATGGAAACCCGCCGTAGTCGTGAGAACGTAACCTAAAGCGGCGGTGGAAATAGTGTTATAATATTATTATATTACACTCGGTGCCGGCATACGGACAGCTGCACGTGTATGTGGGTCTGAGGGTGCACATTAGTAAGTTCGTCTTGGTACGGTCAGTGTTGGGGTGCGGTGCGTGTACTGCGCAGTAGGGCGTAGTAATAACATAGTTGGAATGTGACCTTCAAAAAACAAATTATTTTATGGATCGTCTCTGTATAATAGAGGTAGGCCTATTATATATTATATTTTTTTTTTCGTCGTCGTCGTCGTGTTCCATCTTTTACTCCATCACGACCGGCGGCGAATCTTCAATGGGCTTATTTATGAGAACCGACGCCATATGTACCCCACCGCCCTTCCTTGAAATCTCTCATCAACAAAAAGGTTCACTGCGTAGTAAACAGCGGCGCCAGGGAGTCGGCGATAGATAATAAATATTGTTTATAATCCGACGGGCCGCGCCTATAAGCACACATTTTCACGGTTTGCAGAGCGTCGCCTGTTACCCACTATAGGTAGTGTTATTGTCATTAATATTATTATTATTATTATTATTATTATCCACATTCTTTTTGAAAACACGTTTTATAAATTATATACAGTAGGTATATTGTATATAAATATATATATATATATATTGTTATATAATATTACACACGTGATGTGCACCGCATTTTGTACCGGGGCGAGCCGTACGATAACGCAGTGCGTTTATATAGACAACGGCCATTAAAAATATTTGGAGAAGTGAGTTTTTATTGTACTGCAGTGTATACACAACTGCAGTATCGTACGAGGTATTATACACGTGGTATAAAATTATTTTATACAGACAGAAAAAAAAAACTAGTTATTATTGTTATTTATAAAATAAAATATAATTTATTTTGAATATTGTAACTACGCATTATATTAAATCAAAATTATTTCTACTCACTATACAGGAGTAGTTAACCCGAACCAGGACTAATCCTACCAGGAATTTAAAATATTAATTTACTCTAAAATAGCTCTTGTAAGTTGTATTATTGTGGCTTTTAAAATGTTTACTGAAATCATTATGTCATTTTAAAATTGGTCGTGGTTTAAATCTAGTTTAGCACCTTCTCAAAATTTAGGACTTTTTTTTCTGAAACCAATTTATTTAAATGTTTTAAAATTTAGGGCGCCAAAATTTTTTTAAAAAACCTTATATATATAAAAGGTTTATTATACATATCAATATATTATATTGAGTTATTTACAAAAAAATATAGTAATATGGTATTTTGCAAAAATCATAATAATGGCACCAAAAACTATTTTGGAAATCTTTAGCTTTAGAGTTATTTACAAAAAATAGTAGAGTAATATCATATTTTCCAAAAATCAATTTTTTGTACCTAACCTTTGTACAATTTTGGTTTTTTTTTCGGAAATTTATATCATAGTGTTCCAGTTAATAGTAATCCAGCACTGACGTCAACGACAAAAAACATCGTTAATATCTTACACACAATCTTATCATCAACTAAATTTAACTAAATATACTGGTAAATCGTAAATACGACAATTATTCCAATGGACAAAACAAAAAGTCGTCCGAAATATTCATATTGTCGAATTCGTTATAAATACAAGTATGACATATAATAATATGAGAGTAGAAAATAATATCAAATATCGAAACAATTCTTGGTAGGACGTAGCCACGTATGGGTATTATCATTATTCATTGATTTTATAACAGACTATAATTATTATGCTAGATACCTACTAAATAGTAAAATAATATGTCAAATATTTAAAAACAGCCTATACGGGCATAATATACAATTGTCGATTGATAAGAAATATAAATTTTATTGAAAAATTGTTATTGTCATTACTCATTAGTCATTATACTATAATTTTCATTTGTCTATTGACTATTCTTGGGCTCTTGGCAATTGTCTATTTCTCACCGGAGTATAGTCATTATAGCTTACTCAATAGTCAGTACCTAGTGGCTAGTTAGTAGTCACTAAGTCACTAGACAGTCATTTGTAAAATGTACTGTTCTGTGTTCAACTGAACTTAAATAATCAATCTTAAATCAAATATAACGTATTATTTATATTTTGAAATAATAAAAATATATTGTTAATTGTTAATACATTAAAATCGACAAATCGTATATTATAATAATAATTAATAAATTATACTCATCAACTGTCAACTGACAACTATATTAACTATGTCAATCAATAGTGATGTTCAAATTGAAAAATGGTCATGTATTAATTCTTTTTTTCAACAACTTTTCGATGTTAAAACTAAAAGTGAGATGGGTCTTTCATTTAAATGTTTTTTATGTTTACCTAAACAGAAAATTGTATCTGAATCTCAATCATCCAATGCGAACCTCAGAACTCATATTAAGGTAGGTAATTATGGTTATTATTATTATTTTTACATTTTATTCCAATTGTAAGTCTACAGACCCGTGTTTAACATAGAAAAGTATTTTCATATTTGAGTACATTTTATTATTTAAGAAAAATATTCTTATTATGTTAATAATTAAACTATAGTCTATACTCTATAGGTAGATACCTAAATTAGTTGTATTTTAATTTTTTTTAGCTTGTGCATTCTCATCGTTTAAATGATTTCAATAAAGCATTTAAGAAAAGAAATTGTGATGACATTAGTACTTCAAAACATTCCAATCAGTTGAAACTCGGTGAAGTTGGACACAATTCTATTAAAAAATTAACCCAAACTAAGTTCAATCTTCAATAATCCAAATTTAAAACTTATTATCAACACGGTATCATCATTCTCCCTTATAAAACACCCAGCTTTCATTGATTATTGCAAAGTAACATCATCAAAAGTACCAGTATCTCGAAGAACATTAATACGAGACGTAGAAATTCTATTCAATAGTTTAATTGAAGAATTAAAAATGGAGTTCAAAACAGTAGAATATGTTTGTTTAACAGCAGATTGTTGGACAGTTTTTCATAGGTAAGTTAAATACATTTAACAACTTAAATAATTAATATTATATAATATATTTTAATGCTATTTAGTTAGTTAATTAGCTTCTTTATAATAGGTACTATCCATAATCTATATGTGCCATATTATAATGTGTGTACCTACAAAGCTACAAATTATAATAATATAATAGGCTATAGGCATAGGTATTATAATTTATAATATGTAAAGTACCTATGTAAACATTTTTATATAAATAATTTATACTACTATTCGCTATTCAGTATTCAGTCTATTCTTACTTCTTACATAGTTACAACTTACAGGTATAAAAACCTAATTCTTAATATTTTTATTTTTATTATGAACTTTAAATAATTTATTCATTTGTATGATAATAATAGTATAATAGGTCATTCATTTTAACTATGTTCATTTTTTATTTGTATGTATAAATATATTATTAATTCAATAATTCCATTCAGTTTTGAGTAACAATATGATAATTTATAATGAACATTTAAATGTGTCAAATATTAAATAATAAATATATAGGTACATTTTTCCGAATTATGATTATTAAAATTTAAAATAAAAATACGCCAAAAACATATTCAGAATACATTTTCGAATATTTATTTTTTAATTTATTTAAAATAGTATTCAAATTTATTTGATATATTCAGATATATTTTGTACACAAAAAAAGTATTAAACTACTTTTATTCGAATACTTTACAAGACTGATAAGTGACAGCTACGGCTCGGGTTTCAAGTCGGAATATGACTGTTACAACATAACAAAATATTATGGATCGTCCATATGGGTAGGATTAAAATATTTTGTTTGTCGTCGTGTTTCACTCCATCGGCGCCGGTGCGAGATTAACGCCGCTGCTGCCCCGCCAGCCATCCGTGAGATCTCTTGTAAATATTTCGAAATAGTAGCGATGGCGTCGGGGAGTCGCGAGTCGTTATCGTTGCGCCCATTTTTCAAAACAATATAATCCGACGGACGACGCTTATATAAGCCAGGTATTATCACGACCTGCTAAAAGTCGATTATTACCATAATAATAATAATAATAACTATTATATTAGGTATTATTATTATTTATTTTCCACTTTCTTTTTTAAAACACGTTTTATAAATTATATATACATGCGATGTGCACCGCATTTGTATCCGTGGAGCCAATCGATAGTGTAGTGCGTCTAGACGAAGCCTATTAAAAATATTACAAGCCACATGCCGTACCTATATACCTCGTATATTGTGTATTCCGGTGTGAATCTAGCAATGAAAAAATGAGAGGGATAGACGAAAAAATTACTTTAAAATTTAAATACATAAAAGCATAGGATTAATAATAATTCATCATACTATACATGCATATTATAAAATAATAATAATAACAAAATGATCTTGTATTGCATAATATATATAATATCATATAATTACTAGGGCTCGGACTTCAACGCATTTGCATTTTTTTTTTAGAATGTCTTACACGATGCTTTTTAAGCTACAAATGTGTTTTAAGTACTCCATATTTAAATTTCAATATTTTTTTGGGACATTTTTAGATTTTTTAATACATTTTTTACCTATTTCTTGTATCATGACTAAAAAAGTTGACTTCATTGAAATATAAAGATAGTACTACGAAATATAAATCATTTTCATTTTGAACTATAGAACATCAGGTAATCTGGTTTTAAATTAGATAAGGCTGAAATATATCTTTATGTCACACCAGCCTATAAGCTGATTTAATTTCATACAACTTTTAGGTATTAGACTTATTGGAGTATTCTTTTATCAAGTGATAATATTAAATCGGTGGTGCATGTGAGTGGCGTGTGACCGATTGTCGGACGATTTTAGTCGTGTTAAACTTTTATTTTTGCTCAATTTTTATATTTATTTTATTCATTTGTACATCATTTGTGTTTTTTGAAGAATTCCTATTTTTTGGGCATTTTAGAATTTTTAGGTCATATTAATGCATTTTTTTAAAGGTCATTTTTAAATATTTTTAGGGAATTTAAATCCGAGCCCTAATAATTACGTAGCCAAAAGTATAGAATATTTAAATAGTTGAAAGAATAAGTACATGGTTAAACGGTTTAATAGCAACATAACAAAATTTCGACCTCCGACCTCCAACAAGTTACCTCCATTTGTAAGTCAGCACGTCGAGATCTTTTTGTTCAAACCAACCACCACGGACTTATATAAATAATCTCGATAAAGCAATATAATATAATAATATCCTATTTGTACCTATATAGGCCTAACTAGTATAACTGCTCCTCTATCCTTTAATTATAATAAACTGAAAATTAAGTTTATCTTTGAAATATTTCAAGTCCTTAAGGAGGGGGCTTCAGCCCGCGTAGCCCCCCTGTATCCGCGTGTAATGTTATGTTACATAAAAGTATAAATGCAAGTATATATATGTTCCTAAATTAGATAGGTATCTCGTAAGTTGTGGTATCAAACAAATAAAATATCTATACTCTGTTCAGCGAGAGAAGACGCCGTGGACAGAAATTTGAATTCAATGATATAAAATCATTATAGGTATACGAAAAACTATTTTGATTGAAGACAGTCTGTCAGCCTACATACCTAAGTGTTTTAGGGAATCTTGTGATAAATTTTCAAATCTTAGGTTTAAAAAAAACATTTTTTATGAATTTCTAAGAAAAAAAAAATTCAAATTTTTGTGACATATTTTGTCGTCATTTTAACTTTAAACGCGTACAAAAAACTATTGTAGATTTACGATCGACTTTTTTTTAATTTTCATTAACAACAAATTATGAGAAACCTTGTATTCAGTTTTCAAGGATTTTGACGGAGCAAAAATATGTTTTTATAGACAATAATAAAAAATAAAAAATTACCGAAAATGTCTTATGCCCATATAATTAGCTCATAAAGAGTCTAAAAATTATTTTATTTAATATTTCACCATATTCGCACACTTGGAATACTGATTAATAATACTTTGTTAGTTGTGGCATGTATTCAGTAATATCTTGGCAACATGGGAATATCTATATAAGGATGATAAAGTACTCATATTATACTTCTACAGTCTACGTGTACCTACTGCCTATATTCTGTAACTTATTTTTCTACATAGTAGATTTTTTTGTGATATAGGTATTTTGGAGCCAGGATGACCACCCACATTATAACACGTTATAATATTGATATCATAGCTTGCTGTGCCAAAATGACATTTTATTCAATACAAATGTTAAGCCGAACAAACAATATTGATTTTTGATTAATTCTATAGGGGCATGTAAACCAATTCAAATGACAAGTGCTCGAATAATAAAACCTAAAATTTACGAACCTTTACAAATATAACGTTCCAATAACACCAATGGAAAAAAAAATACTAGCTAAGAAATATTTATTGTAAATGAAAAACGGTCCTGCAGTGTAAATCTACAAGATTAATAACCACGCCTTACCTAATACCATACCTTAAATTTCACATTCTTGGCCTGAGACAACTGGCAGCTCCAATACAAATAAAAAAGGGTCCAGTTCTACGAAAATAAATACACATGGTAACATTATATTACATTTAAAACGTAATCTCAAAAATCAGGGCTTTGCACCGGAATCATTTTTTCGGGTTTCGGGTTTTGGGTGTTTAAGGAAAATTTTGGTTATTGAATTTGGGTGTTAAAAAAAAAACATGTTTTATATCAATTAACATGAGATTTTCAATGCGAATTTGATGATGTAATTTTTTTTTATTTTTAAAGCAAATATAATTTAAAAAACATATTAAATTAATACTTACCATTAATTAGTCATTTTTCTACAAAAAAAAGTCCTTGTTTATTATTTATTTTGATCAAACATAATTTTGTTGTTAGGTAGTATTGTTGAATTAGAAGGTTGGACCACACAAATAGAATTATTTAATATTGTGAAATAATAAAAAACAATGATCTAGATTCTAGATCTTTTTTAATAACTTTTAATTATATAAAATAATAAATATGCATATTGCAAAATGTATAAATAGGTACTTAACACTTTTTAGTTTTAACAATAAAATACATATTAAAATAAATTATATAAATGAAATATTATTTTAAAGTATAAATGTATGATTACATTAAAAATTAAAAAAAGCAAAATATTAATATACAATTATGATTTAATATTTTTTTGTATCAAATATATTATTGGATCTTACAATCATAATTTTTTCCAACTATTTTCTTATCTTCTTATTTACGTAAAATACATACGAATTTACGAATTGATGTGTCACTCATTTTTTTGTATTTAATAATAATTCGGGTTTTGGGTTAACCCAAATATTAATACTGGTTACTGGTTAATTCGGGTGTTTGTTTTTTCATTCAGGTGTTGTATAATACGGGTTTGGGTTTTGCAATTTATTAGGGTTAATTTGGGTTTCGGGTTTTGGGTTTCGTTCGGGTGCGAAGCCCTGTCAAAAATACATAATAATATGCACTACCTATATATTTTTAATTTAGATTTTTGAAATTCAAATTATAAGTATACCCGTATAGGTATGCCTCAAATGTTCCGTATCACCCTTAGAAGATACTAATCAATATATTTGAATGTGGTTTTTTACAGTTAGACTTGTGGAAATTATAATTGAATTTTGAATGGCATAAAATAATAATTTGTTATACAATAAAGTATATGAAACCAGTTGGTTCAAAAAAAATATTAAAATTTACTGAAAATCGATTAAGTTAAAGCAAATTAAGTTTTTGATTTTCTAAGAATAATAATTAGCAAAACAAAAATAGCAAACTTTAATCGATCTCAATTTTATTGGAACGCAGACTTTTTTTACGATAATCAGTAATCATCTAATTTATAGTGAAGCTTTCAGTTAAGACTTAAGATTTAAACATTTAAATTTATAATAACCGCTATTTTGTCGGTCAGAATTCTTAATAATTCAGAAATAATTAATTGTTTTACATTTCAGTAATAATAAGAACCTATTTCAGTCTGACAAAACGTATAGTAAGTACATAATACATAGGTAGGTAATAATATTAACAATATAATATAATATAATATAATATACATAATCAAGGTTTTGATTTTAAAAGCTAAAACAATAGCGGTGTCTCGTCGTTTACTGAACAGCAAAACTGGTTACTTATTTTTAAGTATGTTATTTATCGTCAAGTTAACCTAAAATTACAAAATGGGACGAATAGCTGTGGCCTAAAATAATGTTACAAAAATAAATGTGATTTATAATAATAATAAGCTTAATATCATAGTAAATTTTTTTAATTCTAATTAAAATTGTTCTTACTTTTGTTCTGTCTATAACTTGATTAATTTTCTCTCAACTTTAATATATTTTATTTTTTTTGAAAAGTTTATAAAAATATGATAATAAATAGCTATTTTAAAAATTTAAATACCTTAATTTTATAAAAAAAAATAGAATCTTATGCCATTCAATTAATTTCCGCACTAGAAAGTAGAAACTGTACAAATAAACAGCAATTATTTATATTGATTTGTTATAGAGATACTTAGGATGATAGTATGATACAGTACTTTTGGAACACGCTGTATAGCTACACGAATACACGATAACCACGTCCTATCCAGACATTTTGAAGGTTAAATTTCACATTCTTGAGCTAGTCGTTAGCTGCAGTTGAACAACAAAGAACTAAGAAGGGTCGAATTCCATGAAAAGAAATACCAACACATGCTTGCTTGCCTTTATATTGGTAGCATTATATGAATTTTATAATACTTGTTATATACGAGGGTAGAAAAATGTGATGTCTATTTCGTTGAGCTCTACGTTTAAAGCGTAGGCAATCTGAAAAACACATAATACGCATTATTATTTTTGTAATATAGATATTTGATGTTTAAATTTTGACGAAATCAAGAAAAACAAAAAATAGAGATTGTTTATTTTTTGTTTTATTTAATTTGTTTTTCCTTATACTCCTTTAAATAAATTAAAAAAACTTGTACATTTATATAAGTGTGTTCATTTCTACACTGTAAAAAAAAAAACTGCTTAGGTAAATAAATCATTATATAGGTACTTAGAGGACGCTACACCCGCACGTGTAGGCTCAGTCTTATAAACGCATAACACGGCAAATTCTACGTTCTGAATAATCTTTAAAACTCTGTTATGTTTCTCTATCGTAGAATTCGAAATAAAAAATATTATCTAGTGAATCTCATAGATTATTTTTATATTTTAATTTAAAAATGCTTATAGCTTCACTTTAAAATTAAAATATAAAAACTTTAAAACTCATTATAGAAGATAATTTTCTCACTTTATAATATGATAATAGGCCAATTCACTCTAATATTAAACTTAAGAGAGTTAAATTAATTATTCAAAGCGTACAATTTCCCGTAGTTATTCATTTGTAAGACAGAAAAGAAAATACACACGAGGGTTTACCTAGCATATGAGTATATTAGAAGGCCTACAGAGGTTTTAGGTTTTATAGTTTAAATGATAGAAATCTAGTTAAATGTTAGTAAATTATACTAAAATAACCTTTATAAATGTAACTGCGACAAGTGGTCATTCATATTACTATTAATGACATTAAAATTAGTTCTCAAAATAAAAAATCGATTTTGGCTCATATATTATGAGCTATCAAATGTACAATAAAACGTTTACAATACATTCGTACACAAGAAAATTTTAAGCAATGGGAATAATATGTGTATCCCAATAAATGTTTTTATTTCATTTTCATCGATGGGCTTGAACTTTGAACCCACATTTTTTTGTGTAGCGTACAAATTAGTACTGAATGCTATCTTTGCAAAAATACCATCCCTAAAGTATTTCGAAAAATGTTGAATAGATGTCTTGTGTATCAACATACTCACCGTCCATATCAACTAAATTTTTTTTTTGGTGACTTGAATGATTGTTGTACCCAATGAATTTCACGTCTGTCAGTATTTATAAAATCGGGTTTAACCTCCAAAGCGGGCCAAATTTCTGAGTATATATTGTCAAAATCATCCAACAATTTGTTAAATTCATGGATAGGAAAACAACTATCATCGACTAATTGATCGACTTCACTACAAATATTAGACACGTTACGATCACCCAAAAGAGCCAAAATATCACCGTCACTCAACATTTTATAATTTTTTTTTATACTTCTAACAATAAAAATTAATACTAAGGTATACATTTAATAACTAATTATAATGCAACATAATATCACATATTATAATATAATCAGAGATAAATGTGTTTTCATAACAATTAGTGTCAAATTATTAGTGCACATTAGTGTCGACTAATATTATTTATTAAAATCTTCGATAAAAAGAAATAAAAATGCGGGAGCTATTTTTGTTCGGAACGTCCGAATCCAATAGAATCAACAATGTCCGACATTTAACGTCGTAGAGGCCCAGCATACACTACTACAGTGTACTTCGTTTCCAACAGATGTAAAGCATAAACCATCCACTAGATAGAGATAGATTTGATGTTTTTTTAAGGTTTACGATGTCTTTGACAATAGAAAAAAATCACAGACACGATAAAAATATTAAAACCACGGACTAAGATAGTATGGACTGGACACGAAAGCCTAATCACCGGGCCGCTTAAGGCTATGAGTAGGCTTGTGCGGGGTGAAATATGGGGCAAGTGCGACTCGCGCTCTATCTATGTTCATAATATATGAGAATCGAGAACCATATATTTTATGAATTTTCCCTCCAATGTATGAATATTATTGTAATTTATTATTTAATATTTACGTGTTTATTATTCATCATATTTGACTTGGTTTTAGTACTCGTATAATTGTATACAATATCGTTATACTTGTGTTATTAGTTATTACATATTAACATCTTATTTAATTTTTCTATACCAACTTTCAAAGTTGCAAAATGGCACCAAAACGTAAAATACGTAAATGTTCAATTAATGAATGTGAAAGCCTCGAAGATCATACAAATGTTACACTGTTCAAAGTATACGATAGTAACAAAGTAGCTTGGGAATCAGCAGTCAGCGGCGTATTTAGACTTACTTCTAGGGGGAGGCGACTCCATTTTTTTCTTTAATTCAGGCTCAAAATGTTTGGTAATATTTAAATCAGGTGAATCCTTAATATTTGGTGTAGTTATTTTTTAACACCTGTCTGTGTTTTGAAAGTTACACTTGTGTTTTATTTAATTTTTCACCACTAAGTATGGACCCGACAAAAATCCCCATTCACAGCCACGCGTATCCTACGCCGAACGCTTGAAGTTATCACAATATCACGCACCCTCGTTACGGTAGGTTATTTTAGGCAATTAGTTGTCACTGATGACAAAAATATAATTTGTTTTGTAAATAATGAAATAATAGAGCCCTCAAGTGTAGGATTGATTCAGCCGTCTAATTCTATAAATATTTCAAATATATCTGAAGAAATTACTTCATTTAATTACAAACAAGTGTGCCAAGGTATGGCAATACATTTTCCCGGTAATAAATGCATTGTTATATGTTTTCTATTTTATTAGAACATTAAATATTTCATTTTTAAATTTCAATACATACTATTATTGGCTTTGGCTGAAATTTTGTTTATCTAGGAATATCTATTGCAACAGCTGAACTTAATAATGGATTATGACGGCATGAGAAGTATTGTTTTAGTATCAACAACAAAAAAAAGATGCCTAAAATGTGACTCTTTATTTCCAGTATTTAAAAAATACCAGAAAAATGTAATGTTGAAAACTTCAAAACGAATTGGTGTTACACTTACCCCCATTCGTCGTCGTTTGTTCAATAATATATTAAGTAATAAGAAAAATCTTAAAAAATCAAAGTCCAGCTTAATTCATCCAAACATGTTTCTATTCAATTTGTTGATGAACGTAGAGGAATCATTTCAAAAATGTTGTAACAATTAAGATTTTTTTCAACAGACAGTTAATGATTTCTTTAACAAAAAATTGAAACTTATCAACATGTAGTATACATAAAATTGAAGTACTGACTTTTATAATATCATATAACATAAAGATGAGGATGTGTCAGTGTCAATATACAAACGTTTTAAACAACGATCAAAAAAATAATAATGCAAACAAAAAGAAGAATTCAAAACTTGTTAATACATAATATACAAATATTAAATAATAGTAATAGTTCCATCCTAGTCCGTGGTAGCGCTATATATATCCGCACTTGCCGCATTTCCCCCTCGCACAGGCCTGAGCAACTCCATAAGAGGCCCGGCTCCTCGTCACCCGCCCGCCTGTTCGTTACCAGTCCATACTATCTTAGTCCGTGATTAAAACCTAAAATAAATAATGATAAAAATCCAAATCATTCTTATCAAATTTTTTTAAATTTTTTTTTGTGATAAAACTATTGTAAAAAATATTTATGACATATATTATATGAGTTACTATAAATTATATTTTACGATTTTTATTCAAATTTCAAGTTCTTCTTGAAAATCACGATTATAAAGCTTTTTTATAATCTTGTTGAAAATAAAAGTATTACCTACCTACTATGTATGCAGTATGTATCTTAATTTAATTAAGTGTCGTAATTGATAATGGTTATGGTAGGTACAATAAAGTGTACTTTGTGTCTGTAAGGGTAAACATTTAGCTATCTACTTACACTTTTAATGTAAATAATACTAATTTGGGTAGATGAAATACATAACTATTTGTATGGTTCAGTAGATTACCAGTTACATATTAATAACAATTAATAATAAGTTTTTTTTTATTATTTATTTAAGTTACACCAAAAGCATTAAATACCTACTACAATGTAGTATAGGTAAATAATGCTTGTGATAGGAGTAGGGAGTCTAATATTTTTACAATTTTAGTTCAACTAACAATTAAGATGAAATAATAATACTGATTACATAATAAATGTATAATAAGTATGATATTATAATATAATGGTTATAGATACTAGTATTATAACTACATTTAAACACCTACTACTATGTTATTGTATTGTTTAATAATTCTACAGTTTTACAATTTAATTCAATAAACAACTAGGATGAAATGATATAATAATAATTACATAATAAGAAATGAACAAGAAACATGATATTATTTAGCTCATAGATAACAATTGTAGGTTATACAATAGTTATACACTTTACTCTTAACTATAATTTTAGGGTAGTCACAGGTATGTAGCATGGGGTGGCCTGGAGACCCAAAATATTTACTGACCACCACATTATATTGATGAAATATCTAATGCTCAAATAATTGAGTTCAATTAAAAAAAGTTAACTATAGTTTAAAACATCTATGATGTTTCAGTATTTTTTATTATTACATAATTATCTTTAACACCATGTGTTGTATGCCATGAATACACTGTATTCCACTGTAATGCCACTGTACACCATGAATACAAATATTAACAAAATTAGCAGATATACAGTATACTACAAAGACTTATGTTTATTTCCTCAAAATCTTAAACTGAATAAAAATAAATAGCTTTATTGTACCACTCACAATCTAAAATTGTATTATATACATACATATTATACAATTGTTAAGGAAGGGTGTTAATTGTTGGCCATAATTAGGCCACCCCAATTGTGTGATCCTTGTTAGCCACAACTGATATCTATATACCAACTAAATGCATTTATGTTATTTCTTAAAAATTAATCTATTTATATAAAATAGATAATATGTGCACAAGCACTGGATGATCTAGAATGTTGAGAATTTCATATACATTTTGTATTATTTAACTGTCAGTGTTCATAGCTGACAACAGTTAATAATATTATTTAATTAATGTTATCATTGTTATTTTTTAGGAAAATTAAGAAAATGTTTCTATTTGAATTATAAACCAAATGTCCAGTATAGCCGTATAGGCAAGGAATTTCAGTTTCGGTCAAGCTGCACATATGTTCCATGTCTTGGTCTGAGTACATGCCAATCTTCTTCAAGACATGGAATTTTTGACTAAAATGTTTGTTCAATTTAAGTATTGTTTCTAGAATTTAAATTTAATTATTATAGTAAGTAACATAAATACATAATATCCCATACAGCAAATATAATACATTGATATATAATTGATATTCCGTTTAAATACATTTTTGTTTATTTGTTAGTTAATAATTATATGTAAAATGTTTTAACGATCACTCAAAATTAATTTTATATGTGTTACATATATATATATATATTAATATGATAACTGTGCTATATCAAGATTCTGATATCAAAAAAGTAATTTGTGTGCAATGTATATAAGATATTTTCTGCATGATATTTTAATTACATATAATAATTAATGTATATTTGATATCATCTATAAATATTTATCATAAATAATATATTTACATTATATCTTTTTAATATCAAAAATAATATATCAAACGACAAACATCCATCTGATTTGTCTACAACATTCATTGGATATTTTGATAGATACAGGATATGTTATTACTAATATCTATTTGATATCTAATAATGGTTATCCTAAATCCTTAAATAACATATCTACAGTATATCTATTTAAAATTAGAAATCTTAAATCAAAAAATTGGCTTATTATCAATATGTGTTGGATATTTTATGAATGATAAATACAGAATATATTTTATATATGGTCTCTAACATTTATTTGATGTTTAAAACTGTTTATCATAAAAAACATATCAACTGTGTATTTATTTAATATCATAAATAATATATCGATAAACAGATTTGTGAACAACATTAATGGAATATTTTGTTAATGATTTGTACAGAATACTGACGCAAAAATAAAACGAAATTGATTTTGGGTAATGATTTATTGGTATTTATTATTTTTGTAAAAATAATAATATATGTATACTGCATAAATATATAATATGTGGGTGTGTACATTTGAGTAAGAACTATCAGTGCTTGGATTAATGAATTGTTAAATTGTATCTAAGTAATCTAATTAATGAAATAAGCCTTTGTGCATAGTTTTCTAATGAAATATTTAAACTTACTTGTGAATAGGGTTTTAAAATGTTATGAAATTTATTTTCTTGAAATATTTCATTCACATTAAAAATAACATTATACCAAAAATTATAAAAAAAATAGAAAAATTTTTTTTTTCAAATTACACATGTGCAATTAGGGTGAGAGAAGAACATGTTTAAAATTACCTATGTCTATATTACGAATACGCAAATTGTTTATTATAGTGACTATCAGTGCAACACAATTGCGCCCGTCTTACCTTTTTTACCTGTATAAAATGCAATACGATTGCTCTCCAATATATTATATTATAATATATTTGTCCCGTATATGTCATATATATATAAACTCTAACAATTTTACTAGTATACACTATTTAAAAATAATTTTCCTTCCCAATTTTACAGGGTTAAGACTGACAACAAAATTAAATTTTTGGCTTGGTTAAAAATGTCTAATTACATTTTTAACCAAGCCTACAATTAGAAATTATTTCTAATTATTATTATTAAAAAAAAAAAAAATGTAATTCAAAATTTTAACCAAGACAAAAATGTAATTTTGTTGTCAGTCCTAACTCTGTAAAATTGGGAAGGAAAATTAGTTTTAAATATTGTATACTAGTAAAATTGTTAGAGTATATATATATATATATATATAACATTTACGGGACAAATATATTATAAATTATAATAGAACCTTATATGAACCTTCGTTCAATAGCAGAAAATCTAACATGTAATGATCTGTTATTTTTCAAGTATGCTCCCATTACTTCCGTTGACATGGAACGTTCATTTTCGGCATATAAGTGTATTCTAGCCGATAATAGAAGAGCCTTCCAGTTTGAAAACATCTAATAGTTCAATGCAATCACAAAGGCACTAATTATATTTAAATTACAAATTTTTTTTATATTTACCTACATGATATAAATATTAAAAAAAATGAATATATTATATACCTATTTATTAATATAAATTATATCAAATAAATCTTTTTTGTTAATGATTTTTAATTTTTTTTTTTTAAATTTTTTAGTGCATATTATTTTCATTTTTAGTGCATATTTTTAAGTTTATTGGGTTATATATAGGCGCATATTTTAGTGCTTTTTAGTGCTATAAGTCCCGAACCCTGATTATAATATAATATATTGGAGAGCAATCGTGTTGCATTTTATGCAGGTAAAAAAGGTAAGACGGGCGCAATCGTGTTACACCCAGTGACTATAGTGCAATAGTGTCCACGGCTTTCTGAAGATGGCCTAGACCAGCTAGACCTAATCAGTAATCACTAATCAATAATCATATATCCTTTATCCTTACCAATACATTTGTGAATTATTTTTTATTAATTTATTATCATTATATTAATTCACATTATACAATACAATTTCTTTATTTTGTATTTTTCTTTTTTTTTTCTCAAAACATTCAAAATAATATTCGTCATCTTCAAACAAATACAGATATGAAATAATACAATTATACTTATTTTACTAGCAGGTACTTTAGGTCTTTAGGTTTCTTTTACAAAATAAGATATGACTATATGAGTAATAACTATTAACTAGGGCTTGGGAGTTGTAGGAATTGCATATTGTTCTGTATGCTCTCAGTTTATAGCAGACCAAGCTAGAAATCTGAAACAAAGACTAGTCAAATAGCATATTTTGTCAATTTTAGCAAAAAAGTGCATATTTTATTGATTTTATACAAATTTTATATTTTTCTAATTTTCTTTATATATATTTTTATATTTCTTTATATTTTCTTAATAAACAATAATTAATCAATACTAATATAGTAATATTATTTACCTTCCTATTGCATATGTCAAGAAAACATTTTTCAATATTTCATGAAAAGTGAAATTTTCAATTTTGAAATATTTCTAATATAAAACCCTACTTGTAAAGTGTCAAATTCTGGGCCTATTTTCTCCCACTTACCAATTTAAAAGTTTATGGAAGACTTCTTGATCATTGTCTGTTTTTTTAGATCTAGGACTATTGTAAATGGTAAAGTTAGCAGCACTAACACCTATACGAGTATTTTTAAATACAAAGTAAGAACTTTAGTGTTGTAATTTGTAAGTATTCATTCATAGTATTTACAAGTACTAAAAAAACACTAAGACACTCAGTAGAATACTTATAAATATTTTATAAAAGTGTTAGATAAACTACAAAAGTAACTTTATTATTAAAATATTAAAATTGAAATATTAGATGTTTTCACACCATAATTTACAATGTAATAAATATTTCAATTATTACAACGGTAAATCTAATGAATAATATTATATAATAGTTCATTATTATTTATTACAGGTAATAACACGGTAAGATTACTGCATAAAACAAAAAAATTTCTAGTTGGAGAAGATGATATTATATAAAATATAACCATTACACATATAATTCCTCTATAAATATAATATACTCGTATATGGAGGTGCGGATACAAGAAGGGTTGTGGGGGTTGTGGGAGCTGAAGCCCCCCCCCAATTAAGGACTTAGAATATTTCAAAGATAACCTTAATTTTTCAGATTAATAATGATGATAATAAACTCGTATTCAGTACTTAAAGTATAGATGAGCGGAGTGGAGTGGTTACCCCATAAAATGTGAGTCCAAAATACGTGAGACCAAATGTGAGACCGAATGCTGTCGATAGACAGTTTGTGTACGTATTACGTACTAGGTGCCTAATCGGAGGAGACGAGTGCCGCCGTAATTTTCTGGCGACGAGTATGCAGCTCACGAGGACTGAGCTCGCCGGGCTGCGGTGATGACATTCTGTTGCATGGATGTTGCTAATCCCTATTAAATCATTTTGTGCTTCTACCATCGGTTATAGATAGTATATGTATCTATAATATTGTGGTGATACAGTGCGCTATCTGCAGTTGTGGCGTGGACGAAGGTGGTCAAGAGTCGATTTTAAACGTATTATATTACAAACGCATTATGTTTATTGTATAGGTACCGACTGACGCCGGCGTCCTGTAGTTTGTAAATACCTAGTCCGCTTTCGTCGTCGCCGGACCCAACTATACTTATTCTATATTTGTATAATATAGGTAGGTACGAGTATACGACCGAACAGATAATTATTATCTTTTTTTCCATCGTCGCCATAATGTGTTATAGGACGACAAAATAATAATATATAAATGACATTCGGGTCTTGGCATGGACGAAGGTGGTCAAGGGTCGACTATAGAGGCATTATGACATTATGTGTATTGTATAGGTACCGGGCGACGCCAACAGCCGACGCCCCGCAGCTTGTAAATACCAAGTCCACTTTCGTCGTCGCCGGACCCAACTATATATTATTATACGTCCGTATAATATACGACCGAAGAGACAATTTTATTATTACTATATACGGGTATGTATAGCACAAAACATAAAGATGAGCTCCGATGTGCTCACTTAGTCACGTTCTCACTGCAGTTTGACATTGTGCCTATTATATGTATTGTATACATATAACATATGTGGTTTGTAATATTCGAGTATGCCGCTTCTTTGAATTAGAAATTAATGACGCTGTGTTATAGGTTCGCGTGTATTGTGAAATAGATACAATAATGACATTGTCGACTCAAGAAATATCCATTCTAAGAAAATTTAGGTTTAAGTTTTTTTATACAAAAACTGTTTTCTTTAAACCACGTTTCAAAAGTATCGACTCTGTTATGAAAAAATATATTATATTATTATGATTTGTAGTGCAATATCATATAGACATATAGTACCTATGCGATTTGTGTTTTAGAAGTTTTTTTATTAGGTATTATGTTTGTTTCTATACCCAGGGATAGGCACATAGATACTCAAAAATCTGTATTCTATATATCTAACCTAACCTGGCTTTGGAGACTCGCGATAGTATCGAATACTAGATACTCGATATACATTTGAATAAAAAAGGTCACGGGTTTTTAAAAATTGTATTTGTTCACATTAGGTATATCGTTTATATATTAAGGGGATTGCAAACCCTATTATTTTTTCATCAAAACAACCTTAGCGACTGACAAAAATTAAAGTACTACTAGTTGTTCGATTAAAAAATGTAAAGATTTTTGAATTGGTAAACAAGTCTACTTTGCATCGGCCGGAGCACATATTTTATATTTTTTTATACATTCAATATTAAAAAACTACATATTTATAATTTATGAAATGTAAAATATTGATTCTCGTCAAGAATTTGCTAAAATTGAAAAAGTGCTCTACCACTGCAAAGTAAACTTGTTTATAAATTCAAACATCTTTAGATTTTTTAAATCAAACCACTAGAAGTACCTTATTTTTTGTCAGCCGTACAGCTACTTCGAGTCCATAAATTGGTTTTGAATATTTTGATCCAATGATAATAAATGACATGTGACTCGAACACTAACCCATAATATTGCCTACACTGAACCCCTTAAAAATGATCCATTTGCAATTCCCTTAAATAGTTAATATAGACTACAAAAGTAAAAAACTTAAAAGTAATAATAATAATGATATTATGATAATCTACAACAAATTAATAATTATTATTCATTTTCATAATTCCCTTCCTTGACACATGTTCTAGTAACTCTACATAAAAATGTGTGTAGTAATAGCAAATAATAAATTGGTCAATTAAAAAGAAATAAATAAGAACAAGATATTTTTTCATGACATTTTTTTCACGTTGGCGAGTGTGTACGACACAAGTTTCGCCGAAAGGGAAAATGTTTAAATCAGTTTGTATTGAAGTATTCTTTGGACAAAATTCATTTATTTGAGCAGCATAAACGTCGTCGTCGTTTCACCGCACACAGGTCGTAGAATAGTAATATAATATACCTAAATAAATAAAGTTATACATGCCCGTGGAAGTTCTTATGTCCCGTAAAAAACAATAATTATTATTTTTGATCATAGAAATATTTTCAATTTTCTTCAATCGATTTATATTTAACATTTCTGTTATAATTTAATTTTAAATTCAATATTATTCAATCTTATATACAGTAAATTTTTTATATAATATTTTCACAAAAACGTACAGGCGTGATGGTTGTATTTAGAAATTGTGTACCTCACAGCCTTTTTTTTCTATAAGTTTAAAGCTATAAAGTTTTCTTTTAATATTTTAAATCGATCAAGGGACACGCAGCAATAGCCTGTAACATTTCAACTATTTGCATTATAACTGCAGGTATAACGCTATCCCGGCTATCAATAAAGCTATGATAAAAATAAGGTAATTAGTCAGGTCTAAAAATGCCTCAGTGATATTTAAACGTTTTCTCCGATTATCAGGTACGATGAATGGAGGAGAATGGGAAGTGTATGATAGGGAAATATGAGTGTAGCCGTGGAAGTAAATTTAGTGAGAAGGAGGGGGGGTGGAAAGACGGAAAAAGAAGTGGTTTGACAGAATACATAACATATGGATGTATAAAGTAAAGGTGACTGTTGTGAGAGAATGGGAGAAGAAGTGTGAAGACGAACAGTTAAGTTAACAATTTCGATTACGTAAGAAGGGATCTAGAACTGCAAAGCTCACTCGACTCTTTGGCTGATACTGCGTTTTAGTAGGTTCACAAACCTTGACTTATTATAGGCGAGGATAAACGAGTCTAAACCCGCAGTTGGTATTGTCGGTTGAGTATTGAATTAAGTGTCATCAAGTTGAAGAAGCTGTTGATTGTTGAAATTTGACATTAACTGTGGTTAAAATATTAATCTTAAAAGTAGATTTATGCATAGGGGTTTATAATTAATTACCAAGTTGTCAGTGCCGTACAACCACGGTTTATGTTAGAAATTATATATTAGAAATAATCCATTGTGATAGAAACCTTAAAATCTTAATAGTATGATAAATTTAATAAACTTAATAAATTATGGGTAGGTACCACATAAGAATTAATACGTCTGTACAATCATGCTGGAAAAATTAACTTGGTATAATAACTTGGAGAAAAATGTAACTTAAACGTGTCTTAAAAAAAACTATTAAAAATAATTAACAAATATAATACAAATACTTCATAATACTGGATGATCCGTTTAACATAACCAACTCAATATTTCAAAAATGTTTCGCAAGAAAAAATTTATTTTTACAATTTTTAAGAACAACATTCATTTTGAATTCTTTATTTCCAACAAAATATTTTATGGAGTACTTCGATAAATGAATATCAAATTTTAAATACATACATAAATTTAAAATATTACATTTATTTTTTTGTAATTTTACTTATAAAGTGCGACCCTAAATCATACGATTTGTACTTTGTGAAACTTTTTAGAGAACATTTTTTATCATTTTCAAAGGCATACAATTTAAATAAAAATCAATTATTAACAATTTAATGGTTATGTTAGGTCAGTTGTTGATTTAATTTTTATTTTTGTCAACTATTGGCATCTATATAATATTTAAATTATTCATTAATATATTCTTTAATTGAGATTTAAAAATGCATAAATTATAAAATTTAAGTTACGTTATAAGTACATGAATGGTATTAAATGATTGATATTATTTTTTTATTTTCAAATGTATTATGAGTAACTATGTAAACATAGGTAATATTTCATGTCACATACCTATTGTTAATTATTATCTAAATTAAAAAAAAAAAATTATGCTACAACATAAAAGTTGTACCTATAATAGACATACGAGTACTCGTTTACTTATATATATAATAAATTATGTTATGGTTTCTATAAGATGTAAAAAGTAATTTGCCACTGACATGGTTGAAATACTACCCGTAAGTAGACATTGTATTACTGTTTGGCAGTAAGTCATACTATTGTGTACACTGTACAGTGTTCCGTTCGTATGCAAAAGAACGACGGCCTCTGCTTATGAGGTTCGTGTTTATATAATGGTTTATCACGACCCACGGGGTGACTTAAGGTCCCGTCGAAAAATTATAATATGTTTTTTGGTGTTAATTTTCTGGCTGTTGGAGTTTCATGCCAGTTGGATTTCTCTGTAAAATACTATTGACCAATAAGACAAAATAACAAATTTATTTAGAATCAAAAAGATATATAAAAAAAAGTGTAAATAAATACAAATAAAAATAGTAAAATCGTACATTGTTTAGATATTATATTTCACCATACAACATTACTTCTTAATAGTAGGTAATCATTGAAAATAAGTATGTAAAATGAGATATTATAGATTATATTATACAATTATTGTTAAATTGGAGTAAAAGATAAATTTTGAATTTTGTAATTCAAATATTGAATTTATTCGTTTATTAGATTTTGAACCCATTTTGACATCACATTTTTTTTTAGCAAACAATTAACAATTATAAAAATGAATAACATTACATATAGGATATTCTCTATTTTGACACTTAATGTGACTTGTGACTAGTATGCGACTGAGACAACAAACGCATAAATCATAAATAGGTACATACTACTTTTATAATTTACATCCAATTATAATTACATGTTGTAAGGTACGGTTTCCTAGATGCAAACAGATTGGTCGCCGCTAAAAGCCGCAGCGGTGAGCCGCGACGAATGCTCTGCTATGGGACAGCCAAAAAGTCATTTGGCCGACGACTGTGCTGTCCGTGAGTAGTTCAGTGCGGCTCGATGCTGCGGCGTGGCGATCAATCGCGTCTAGGAAACCGTACCTTACAACTTGTAATTATGATTGGATGTAAATTATAAAAGTAGTATGTACCTTGGGGGAGGGGGGCAACAATCAACGGTTCAATTTGATATTAACACTTAATTCAAGAGATCGGCAACGCCAACTGAGACCAAAACCCTGGTTGGATAAGTCTCAGTCTAAGAGGTTAATTACAAGTCCTTAGACAATATACTACGATGCTAGTATATAGGTCTAAGCCCTAAGGTCAACCAATTGAAACAACATTGATGCTATGTTGTGATGATAATGGACTATCATCACTGGTCGCGAGCTTTGCAATGATACTTTCTTACAAAGATATTCGAAATTGTAAACATAACAATGGAAGAAAACATTTAAATATAACTGAGGAAATATCAGACGTGACTGTCTTGACGTGTCATAGTCAGACAATCAGTGCCGGGCTAGCGTTATACAAAAAAACTACAAACTAATTATATTGCGTAATGTTTTGAGCTTAAGAACCATAGGATTAAAGTTAAGTATTAATTTTCTTCTCCAAAAAAGTTTTTTTTTCCAACTTCTTAAAATAAATATGCCTGCAAATAAATTACGGTGTCTTCTTATCAATTTATTATTAATTTACTAAATTTAACTTAAATGTATATACTATTAAATTATTTAGCCAGCTTAGCCAGAGTACTTTATAAAACTAATCAAAAATAGTTAAAAACTAATAAAATTGTGTAATTTTGAGGGCGTCTGAATCTGCAGTCAAAATCAGTCTTTTATCTATACAATTTAACTTGTTCTCCTTTGACACTACTAACTGCTAAATCATCCAAATTTTTTGTTCAGTTGAGAAATATCAGTTTGCAATTTTTCTTTACGCAATTTATTCCATTTGACACGATATTCCCTCAATATTGACAAAATTAATATTTGAATGTTTTAACTTAACTAAATTAACTATTACCTTTGAAACTCGTCAGCTGCTGCATCAACAATTTTAAAAAATGCATCAAAATTATGGCCTGTCAATGAAGATACTGGAAGACATTTTAGTTCATTATAAAATTCATCCAAAGTTAACGCCATAGTACGAGTCAAATTTGACATATATGATGAATCATCAAATTCTTATACTCACGCAAACAACAACGGTCGGACGGCTTAATTTTTGGCATCTTTCCCACTTATTCGAATTACGATAGCGAACACGACTAACGCCTAACGACTCTACGAGTACCTACTAATAATCGGACACCAATTAGTTTTATATCGCAAATCGTAACGTTATCGAGATTATTTGATGGGAATTACGTATAGCCGTATAGATAGATACAATCAGCCGATCTTCGTAAAAATAACAAACATTTTATAATTCCAAGCAACAAATATATATGAAAAATGACCTAAAAATGGAAAAATGCTCTAAAAATGTCAAAAAATGCTTTAAAAACTGAAAAAGTTTAAAAAATGCAAAATAAAAGTTTCATTTTTAAATTCTCTGATGTATGAATCGAATTATACACTTAGAAAGCATTGCCCTATTGGCTATTCTACCCACTAAAAAATGTATTTTGCATCAAAGTACGTTCCCTAATGATGATTCATTTTCTACAACATCACAAAATGCTTCAAAATCTTG
The DNA here is from genome assembly GCA_022818045.1 of Neotoxoptera formosana. NCBI lineage: Eukaryota > Metazoa > Arthropoda > Insecta > Hemiptera > Aphididae > Neotoxoptera > Neotoxoptera formosana. The sequence goes on along the minus strand of CM040630.1, from coordinate 54,760,786 downwards.
CATCCATTCAATTGCATAAGTTGGGTCAACAATATCACTCTAAATATACAATTAAGTTACATTTAAGATATATGATTTTGTTTTTAATTATTCATATGGTGACTTATTACTAAAAGTTGGATAGGTAGTTATATTTTAAACTAGACCTTTATGACTTCATAAGGATGTGATCATTAAAAATTATAATGTACTGTCTTTCCCATCCAATGTTAACCGTGCCAAAGATTTTTAATTTTTTTATAAATATATTTAAAAAAAAATATATATACGGTATTTCTATTAACTATAATATAATATAATATGTAACCCTATAAATAAACAAAAATAATGTATGCGAGAGCTACCCTTTAAAAATTGCAAAAAATAAACTATTAACACTCCAAGTCTCAAGGAATCTATTGGAAACAGTCCAGTCGATTTTGAGTCTATTAACTGTGGATGAACCTAATTTTCATTTTTTGTGTGGCGTCCCAAATAATTTTTAGTAGATACTCAATGTTAGTTGACAGATGAGGCGTCCAAAGATAGTTTAGTTGTTTTTGAAGTTCAAGAATCATATGAGTGAATGAAAAAAACAATGAAATATTATCATTAACTAATAGCGACCCGGCATTGTCCGTGCCAGATTTGTTTTAAACGAATGTATAAAGCCATATTTCTACTAGTTATAATAATATGTCTATAACCAAAGTCAATCTTAAAAAAAAACAGTCATACAAAAATCTAATAGAAAAAGCACTTTCAGTTTTTCTTCAATTTTTCTTCCTGTAAAAACCTTATTAGGACTATTTCGAACATTTGAAGAAAAAAAATTAGGCATATCGGTCCAGCCGTTCTCAAGTGATGCAATTACCAACAACAGCATTTAATTTGTATTTATATAGAAGATAAGTTCAGATTTTAATGCTTACTATATCGTATAGGTATAGAAAAAAATGTAGTACATCAAAATAAAGAGTAATCGCAAGTGCTGCATTCTGTGTTCTATCATTAAGATTTTAGGCTAATATATAAATGTTATTTTAACATTATTCAAAAGGTAAAAAATAGATAATAGTGTCTCAGCATACATTGCTTGTGCTATTTAATCTGTAGAAGTAATTATTATTTCATTAAATACAAACAAAAGAAGTAATAAAATATTTTTTAAACAAACCTTATTTAAAACAACAATAAATGGTAATTTGGTTTTATATAATACAGAACACGCATATAACGTCGTGTTTGACATAAATGTTATTGGACTAGTACTTCTTTCTAGATCCATAACATAAACTACAACTGTTGGGAATGTTGATGCAAGACTTTCAGTAAGTATTTGACCTGATGCTGACCATGTAAAAACTTCAATTTGTCCAGGTGTGTCTATAACAGCAATATCGTGACTGTTTTCAACATTTACTTTTCCTAGGAGGTCCATTAACTGATGAAATTTTGTTGTATATAAATTTAAAGCAGTTACAATTGCGCCATTAGGACCCAAACCGTAATTTTTCATCACTTGTTTGTATTTCACTGAATCTCTAATGTCTAATAATAATAAAAACATAGGTATTAAGTAATAAGTAGTCATACACATATTTAAAAAAAATAAAACTGCATAATGGATAATACCTATATTTGGTGTATATGGCATATTTTTACAAGCTGGGTCGAGATTAACCAAATACGGGGCTCTTTTGTATTGTCGTAGGTATGAATTGAGTTTTGAAACAAATGTGGTTTTTCCTGACCCAGCCATACCCAACACTATGAGGCAGACAGGAGATTTTAAAGAATCATATTCTGTTTTATCTTCAACAGTATCGCTACTGGACGGGGTTCCTTTGTCGCAATCCATATTTAAAATTATTTGTTCTAAAACGTTCGTTTGATTTTAAATTTAAATGAGAATAACTTTAGCCTATAAAATATGAATTTATAACGCACACATTGATGTTTATAATATTATATAAGAGAAGAGTGAAAGCACACAGAACAAAACGGTCTGCGACTGCACCACTGAATAGCTTAATAACTAGTAGTATTAAGTATTAACTAAAACTATGACAAAATAGATCTATTTTGACATAGGCACCGTCTCCGCCGCCGTATCACGTTCTGTTTCGCCGATACCGTGGAGCACGACGTTAGGCTATATTTATGAGTTGTATAGAAAATAGGTTCGGTTTATTGGTAAAGTACACTATATAGAGACTGCATTAAATGACGTGGCTAATCTTAGTTTTGTTATCTTACTATTATATAAATTTGTTTGTTTGGTCGCAAAAATCTCAAAAAGTAAACAACGGATTTTAGTTCGGGTTTTTGATGAAATCATTAATAATAGCAATATAAATATAATATTAAATACCTATCCTAGACTGACGGACCGTCTCCGCTCAGAATCGTTTTTCGTATACAATGATAAATCATTGAAATATTGAACACAAATTTAACACCATCCATAACAGTGACCCACTTGTAACCTACTGTAGAGCAGAGCGACATCCACTTGCCACCTTTTTTTTTGAAAGTTCGAAAAACTTTTTTAAATTTCGTATATAAATAGCATATACTTATACACCTATACACTTCTTTTTAAACTAAAGACAAATGAAATAACTGTGGGACCATCTACTTCGAATATTTGTTCTACGACTACTTTTATTTTATGTAAATTAATTTTTCATTTATAATTACTATTTTTTATAATGCGGGTACGACGCGTATTTATTATGAATGAATAATATTTGTAGTAGTTAATAGTTATATAGACAAATAATAATATAGGTACGTTTTTCGACCAATTCTCATGTGGAATAGTTTATTTGATTATTATCATAAATCCAGGAATTAAAATGTCGTCGCGAAAAGTGCGATAACGGATTACACACACTAATGTTCATTTACTTCTCGCACCCAAATTGTACATGTAATATAAAATGCCTAAACACTACTCCTTAAAACATGGTATACTCCAGCCCCCTTAAACTACCGATTTTTCAGGGAACGTTTTCTTATTTTGTTGTAATCATAGACCTTATACTGAGAGTATAAGGTATATGGTTGTAATGCAAGAAGGAATAATCGTAGACATTTAAAATTTTTTTTAATTTGCAAATTATTTGTGTTTAAAAATGTATGAAATGTTCAATTTTTATAGCTATGGCCTAAGGATTGAAAATTTCAAAAAAAGGATTCTCGTAAGTTGTTATCTAAACAAAAACACTACGCCAAACTCCGTGTAAAAAAACGCTCAGTATAAAAAAAAACCAACTCAAAAAGTTGTGATATCATTTTATAGCTATATATTTAAACTATATTGGAATAGATATATTATTATAATTTATGTTAAAATTCATTGCTTATAAATTGAACTTGGCTGGTGACTTTAAAATTATAACACTTAATTAGTAATTTATAACAATTAATTTATATAACACTTAATTAGTATCACTCATTTTCAAAGATAACATGTATACTCAATACGAAATGAATTCTCATGAGTTTTAAATAATGTCACCAGCTAAGTTCAATTTATAAGCAATGAATTTTAACATAAATTATAATAATATATCTATTCCTATATAGTTTAAATACATAGCTATAAAATGATATCACAACTTTTTGAGTTGGTTTTTTTTTATACTGAGCGTTTTTTTACACGGAGTTTGGCGTAGTGTTTTTGTTTAGATATCACTAATTTTTTTTGTGTTATTATTATTATTATAATTATTATATACGAGTCATTCTCAAAATTTAATGTGTACGTATTTTGATACTGCAGTCAGTAGGTACCTACTCAGTTAATAACACACAGTTAAAATAATAATACAAAATTTTATGTATAAAATACATAAAATAATACACAGTCAAAATAACGTGCGCGTATTTGAGGTTATAATACGGCAGTCAATAGAACATAAAACGCTGGACCAGTTGCACCTGCACGACGGACGGCGGTCGACGCAAGAAAGAACAATATTGAATATATACGCGAGCCGTTACGTATTAACTGAAAACACCGCCGCCGCAAGAGCTGTGACAAAGCACGCGCGTACGGTCAGTGCGTGTGTGTATCTCCTCAGTGGGCGGGGAACTTCATGCGGGCCGCAGGGAATATTATAGAATAACATATTCTTTTTTTACCATAAAAATTCATAATATATTTGGCTATAACTCCATTTATAATGTTCAGATCGGATTAAAAAGTGCAGCATGCACTTCTACGGAACATTTCCAATAAGATTGGTGCATTGTCAAACTAAATTATTGTACAATAAATTAGGTATGCATGGACAACTATTTTTTTTCGTGATTTCAGATGCTTCGCGTAATTATACCCAGCAGTTGTCGCGCGTTGTGATTGCCGATGCGTTCATTTTAAGGCGTTTTTTTTTTATACTTAGCGCGACCCTGCCGGGTCGTTGGATGAATGCAGTTTAAAAATATTTAAGATACAAATGCACACTTTTTTTATAAGCATTCAAAGTTAATAATTAATATTTTGACCAAATTCATCAAAAACTCAAATGATTGCAAAATGAATCATGAATCGTTGAATTTATCAATGAATCATTGACCCTAGCATCTGACCCTAAGTAGACTCCAAGGATTCCGACCAAATAGACTCTTAAATACCAGGGGCGCACGGGCTGGTCGTTACTCTTTCTCGGTTTCCGTCCGGCGGCGGCGGCGGTGGTGGCGGCGGCGGCAGTAGCAGTTGTAGATTTGTTCGAACGGGCGTCACTGCAATCTTCAGCATACGTTCCTGATACTCGCACTGTCGTTCCAAATCAATTGGGCTTTTTAATAATAATGTGCAGACGTAACCACGGTATAACTTGTTCGGTCTTAACCAGTTATCTTCTATACCGTGGTTACGTCGAAAACCTATCTGCACATTATTAATAAATATTGATTTGGAACGACTGTGCGAGTATCAGGAACGTATGCTGAAGATTGCAGTGACGCCCGTTCGAACAAATCTACAACTACTGCTACTGCCGCCGCCGGACGGAAACCGAGAAAGAGTAACGACCAGCCCGTGCGCCCCTGGTACTCAGGAGTCTATTTGGTCGGAATCCTTGGAGTCTACTTAGGATCACGGTATAGAATAACCGTAGATAACAAGTAGGGAAAGCTAAATAATACCATAGAACAATATAGAATAGACACTCGATCAGCTGATCAGGCCACTGTATCCCTAGGGTATGAAGTATTGGACTCTAAAAATGAAACCGTATCCGTAATCTGATAGAATGTTGGCAACGTGTATCCCTCTTTTGTTACGAAATTATAAAAACGGATACAATCCAGTGATCGCGGGCGACGGCTGTATATTCTGTTTATTTCTTTATACTAGTTAACATTAGCATTAACATTAAATCTTGGTAAAATGAATAAGTATTGTATTAATTTTAATAATTAATATAAGTCTGTTTTTTTACAAGTATTCTGTCAAATAATTTATACTAATATGATTTGTGTATACTGATAATGTATGCCACGCCTCCCCTGGAGACCGTTTTCAAGGCCGTAGTCACCCGATTTGGCCAATTCACGCAGTGTCTATAGCCTGATAATACGAATTACGTTGTTCGCTGGATACTTTTTTATCTTATCATATTTGCTGGCAGACCGTATCTGTTATCGTTTTATCAATTACCGATTTTAGCTATGATTTTTTCATAATTTATATGAAATTTAATAGGTATTTAAGCTTAAATAAGATTGATTAAGCAATATGCCAATAAAAAAAGTAAATAAAAAAAGTATTTGAAAAGTATTTAAATATTTTCTGAATGGATGTATTTGTATTTAAATACAATATTTAAAAGTATCTTTTACAAGACTGGAGTGACAGTAAATGAGGTAACCATAAACAATTCAATAGTTTTACAATTAATATGTTTATTCAAGTTTCTTTAATTATTTAAATTTAATAAATAATAACAATAAAAAATACTTAATACTTACATTATAGCTTATGTACCTACATAAAATCTTAATGTTTCCATATTATTAGTTTTCTTTTATTTGTAGGATTTTTCAAATTTTGATTAATAGTTTTAATTGCATAATAAAATGACATTCTTGTAAAAAGTTTTAATAAATATATGATAGGAAAGTTTTCACATGAATGATTTAAGCTTCCGGTTTTAAAAAGTTCTATAAAAGAGTTTAATATTTTGTCTTTTAAGGCCAAGTCAGAAAAATTTTCTTGAAATAAAATTTCAAGTTTACAAATAAAAATAAAAAATTCATCATTTGGCATCCTCAAACTTCCAAATAGAGATTTGTCATTTTGATATGCCTTAAAGTAGCAGTATAAGTTATTTTCATCCAACGCTTGATGGGCCATACTATAATTTTCACACACTTCACAAGTATGTTTAGTCAGACACTTCTTTATTAAAAAACCACATTTATATTTTATTATATTTTTACAGACTAAAGATAATGAATTTCCCCTAAAATCTAAATTATTCTTTGAAAGAGAAATATCAGTGTTAGATGGTCTAGTACTGTTGTTCAAAACATTATTCACACTAACATTGTTTACATCTTTTAATTGGGCTAAAATAATAGAAAAATCATCAGCACAATTTTCTGCACCACTATGGACAAGAAAACAACAGGTAAATAACTTTTTAAAAACTCTAGTAAATTGAATTGGTGTAGGTGTTATGCAGTCTCCAGATTGTTTTCTCACAGACCCAAAAAAATTGTCTAAACAATATTGACTTATTCTTCTTGTATATACAAATTTAAAGTTATTTTTTTTTTAAATTTCCCACAAACTTATTAAAGAACTAATACTGATTAAACATGAATTTACAAATAGAATGTTATTAGAAACATCCTTTTCACCTATTATTTTTCCATTTTCTTTTTGAATGGTTATAAATTTTAATTTTTTTAAAAATTGCTACATTTCTAGTAAAAATTTAATTTGGGAGTCACTGCTAGTTAAAGCTTTATTTAATTATTTTGTAGTTACAAATGTTGATGAGTTAAATATATCAAACAATTGATCAAAATTTAAGATATATTCTGCCGTACCTAAAGCATTATGTGAAAGATTTCCCGAAGTTACACTAAAATTTATGGCAGCAGAAACACCATAGGCGCAATTAGAGTAAAAATATTGGGGGGGCTTCAGCCCCTCACATAAATTTTTCAATCTCTGCCTCTCAGAAGCTTTTTTCTACCCTTAAACCTAACCCTCTATAAAAATGTGCTCATTGGATGGCAAGTAAAATTTAAAAAATAAAAAATAAAACAATAATTCACTTTTAACTTTTA
>CM040630.1:54730149-54753396 GCA_022818045.1 Neotoxoptera formosana | reverse complement strand
TTAAATATGCCGCTAGGTTCGCTGCCTACCCTATAGACTATAGAGGATAAGAAATGTTACAAATAGTATGGATTTAAATGTAATTTAATTTAAATTTTTTAAGTTTTCAACTATTTTTGTAAAACCACGTTATAATATGATATACCTATAATATATATGTTATGATATATTTAATAATACATACAAATATATAATATAATAATGTAAAATAGTTATTTTGTATCCATAAATTATATAATATAATTAAGATGTAATTTTTATGGCTTGAAAAATTTGACAAATGGGGTAACTAATCTTTATTACATTAAGGATATAGGCATACAATTAGAAAATGATATATTTTATACATGTTTATTGTTTATACTAATCTAGAAAATATATATATTTTTAAATATGGTAATCATACAATGGAAGAATCATAAGTCTTCATTTTCTTAAGAGGCAGTTTCCTCTAAACAATTTTGAGCAGAGATGATCAGCCTCTATTTCATGATATGTTTTTTTTTTTGCTATTAAAGTAATTTATAGTAATTTACTATTGTCTATTAGTATAATGATAGGTAACCTGGTAACATATAGTGCTCGGATTTAAATGCCCTAAAAATATCGAAAAAATACATTTAACATATAATTGTGAAATCATCCTGTAAGAGATTCTAAAAAAAAGATGCAAATGCATTGAAATCCGTGCTAGTAATATGTAATTTTGTCCAGAGTAGGTACCAATTACCGATTAGATACACTTTTCTACTGAAAAAGCTCCTTCAGAAATCAGGATCTATAATGTGGTAAAATTAATAATTAGATATAATATTTCTATTTTAAATTAGGGAAGCAAAAATTACAATTGGACCAAGGTGGATTGATCAATCCACCTTGAATTGGACATTAGTATACACTACATGTTATTACACATAATATTTTTTTAAACTGATTAGAAATAATAATACAATAATTAATATTTTAATATTTTACACTACAATTTGCGTGCAAAGGTACCACAGGTAGATGAAATCTGGATGAATACTATATACCTTTATAACACTTTTGGTCACTAGGCAAACAAGTATTACACCAAGGAACGAAACAAAAATTAGACAGTTCATAAATAATAGATATTTTTTATTATAGTAAAAAAATTATAATTTATTAATATTTTAACGAATACAGTGGTCATTTATTGTGTTTTGCTTAAAACTTGCATAAAAGGTTGTGTATTTTTACTCCTCTAGCGGGTAGTCAACGCTATCTAGTGGTGAACTTAACTGGAGTAATATTTTCTATCAACTGTGCCAAGTGTTTACCTTGTCAATCCACTTTGTATGGGGCAGAATATTATCCCCATCCCATTCTACAACAGAACAATAAGTCCGCTGACCGATTCTTATCAGTCAGTTTTTATCATTCGTGATGTTCGAAAAGTGATTTTTCTTTCCAATGTATTATGTAGTAAAATAAAATCATTAGTTTTGAGAGGGGGCTATAGCAAATTTAGAGGGGGTTAAGCTCCCTCAGTCACCCTTATTTTCACCAAACAGTTTTCATAGGAACATAAAAGATTTATAATATACACTATACGAGTATGGTTGATACCTTGTTATTTTCGCATAAGACTAAATTACCGAGTATGGAAGGTGTTCATTTTTACTGGTGATAGGATTCAGTAAAATTTGGGATGTAATTTACGGTCTAAATATAGTTTTTTATTCATACGTAAAATACGTGTAGGGATATTTTAAAAAACAGATATTTTTGATGAGTTGTGACTGACAATTGTAGCGTGGCCGTATGTCGATTTTAGACACAGATATTGAGATATCTATATTATATTATAACTATTATAATGATTATTATCTGTATTATAACATATCTGTGATTTTAGATGGCTTCTTGTCGAATGGTTTTTTTTTTGTGTAATCCAGTGTTCTCCGGTCAGCGTAGTTTCTGACAAGCCCATTATATAACATGTTATCACATAGAGTTCAACGAATTGACAATGATGTGCTATAACGGCGTTACGATAATAATAATTCAACGTTTTAATTGTTATTGTTTTTTAAATTGTATGTATGTTTGTATGTATGTATGTATGTATGTATGTATGTATGTATGTATGTATGTATGTATGTATGTATGTATGTATGTATGTATGTATGTATGTATGTATGTATGTATGTATGTATGTAATATGTATGTATGTATGTATGTATGTATGTATGTATGTACGTATTGATTTTGTTAACACAATCTTTAATTTGTAGACAAGTATTGTTGATTGCTTGATATTCACTCGCAAAGATCCATAGGATCTTGTGCACCTGGCAAAAACCGTTACAAATCGAAACATTAGTACCAGAGTTGTACCATCAAATCACATATTGGTAGTTGGTACTAAGGACTCAAGTGAGTAATTAATTTTGACCTTATTATAATTTATTATATCTTTTAGGCATTTAACTTTTAATCATCTAAGAAACTTAATTATGTTATCCCTGTATTATTCTTTAACTGGTTGTTGTACGTAGAGCTGCACTTATATTGTGGGATATTTTTAATTATGTTATGTTGTTGAATATTGTTATAAAACTATTGTTTGGTGTGTATAAATATATATATTAAAATATAAACTAAACTTATGACTATTTAACTTTTGTACCTAGTTATAATAATTGTATATTATGTAATATTGCACTTGTTACAAAATATTGATATTAGTTAGAAGTAAATAGCTCAGAAAAAAAGGAGATGCTATGTGAAATTAACACTCTCCATCTGGAAATCAGATTTTTTTTAAACTGGGTGTGTTGCAAATTGCCTAGAAGACATTGCAAATTGGTGCTAATCAGTTGCAAAATATGGGCATTAGGTTAGAAGTCGATCGCTCAAAGTGGGGTGTTGCGTGTATTTTTCACCCCTATCAGGTAATCGGATTTTTTCGGAAAATAAGGATTGTTGCAAATTTCGAAACTTGTGTTGCAAATAGTTGCAAATTAGTTTGCAAAATATAAGCATTGGTGTGAAATGAGTTGGGCAAAGTTGGAGGGTCAACTTTATAGTCGTACGCGTAGTATATCTCTGGTAAGTATACGGTGTATCGTAGATTAATATCAAACCGCGGGTGTAAAGACTTAAGAACAGCAGTGGTGTGTATTAAAAAAAATTGTGTTGTTCATATAATTGTAAATAATTACCCTTCAAAATCTTGTAATATCTACCAATAAAGTGGGTGATTTGCCAGTGAATAAAGATTAAGTTGTTTGACTTTAGACGTGTTATAGTCATAGGATATATTTAGAGAAAAATAGTAATAATATTTTTCTCTAGATTTTCTTATTTTGTCGTAATTATTACGACAAAATAATAAAATAATTTGATGAGTAATCATTATTTTACCGGTGAATATACAATATTATCTAAATCCAAAATTCAGACACTCATAAAAAATATTTATGAAATTATAGGTAGGTATACGATCAATTTTTTTTGACTTTCAAATTTTATGTAGCGCGTTTTATTATTGTGAACACTCCAATAATTGTTAAAGTCATTATTAAGGCTGGGATTTCATCGAATACACTTTGCATTGTTTTCTAGCTACAGATACTCGTTTTATAGCATAAACGTTTCATGTATTTTTTAATCAGAATATAAAGTTTTTATTTTGAGTTTATATTTTGATTTTTGGGGCATTTTTGGAGTTTTTGGATCTTAAATTTGAATTTGAAATTGTATTTTAAGATTTTTACATGATTTTTTTTATATAAATTTAACAACCTCCTAGAAAGTAGGTTCTCGTATTAAATTATTAAAAATAATTTTAAACTATATGAAAATAATTGTTTTTTAGATTAAAGAATTCCAAAATGATCAGTCACGTCTGTAAAACTATTTTACAGGCCTTTAAAAGTTATTTAATAATTTATCAATTATCATTTACAGTTTACACCAAATTATTAAAATTAAAAATATACTTTAGTGCATTATTTAGATTTTTTAGGGCATAAAAGCTATTTTTGGGTTTTATAGAGCATTTAAGTCCCAGCCCTAGTCATTATAAATTAATTTTATATAGAAGATGCAACTTTAATTAAATTGAATATTTTGTGGTGAGAATAACAATAATATTCAAGTTAAATATTTTTAAATGTATACGTCATTCTTTTTTAGATGCAAACAAATGAATTTAGAATTTTAATATTTAATTATTACACGTCTCTGCGAATAAGTTATTTTACCTGAAGTACCTATTTGCTTGAGATCGGATCATTCCACATCGCGTTCCACTCAGGTGCCTTTGACGAATGTAACCTTCACGCTGGTGTACCGAAATTGCCTATACACCACGCCGACAAACATTTGTAAATTATATTACTTGTGGTAAAAATGTTGTAGTTAAAAGATACGAAAGAGAATAATAACAGCCAAATAGTTATCATTATCTAAATAGAGAGCTATAACTTAATTATAGCATTCTGAGTGCGTGTTTTAGACTGATGAATTTGGGAGACATTTTATCGTTAGTCTATTTCACATATTTTATTATAATAATTATTATTTAAATACAAATTATCAACGCATATCATATATCACCATTATACAAGATATATCATTAAATGAGAACGGTTGTTATTAAACAAAGAAAATTATTGTAATTATAATTATCGTTACTTTTTCAAATTATTTTAAATACTGAACAATGTAGGTACATATAGGTTATTACATAGGTAATAATACGACGCTGAACTTTTCACGACAAGAAAAAAAATGTCAACGGTTCTGCGCAACCATAGAAACGAATTTATTTATACATGTGTTATATGTATGTCAATTGTCAATTTTATACGTAAAATGGTAGTTTGTAATTAGATTTCGTCAAACTATAATTTTGAGTTATACAACGTACACATGACTTCACACAGACGACTTTCGATATAATAATAATATAGTTTTTTAAAATACGTAAAAATAAAACATCATTGACACATCAATAACATTGCTCGCACGACTGTGATGGAAAACGACAATAGCAACTCATACTCTCAAAATCGCTGTGGTTCCGGCCGGCTGGCGTTCCGAACTGAGCAAGGACGCAGTTGTCGTGCACGTCGAAACGATAGCTGGGAATCGAACAGAAACGATTCGAACAGCAGAGAGTAAAATACCTATTTAATATTATGAGTAGTAAAATTAAATTATAAGAAAAATATATTTTGAGACATTTTTGAAATTTAATAATAATTATTAAACGAACGTGTAATTAAAATATGTAATATTATAACATTATTTCGCATACAATCTAAGGAGGTACCTACCAAGTATAAGGAGATACGTTCATTTAAGTGTTTGAAGATTTGTATTTTACAAGAATATTATGTCTCGGACGTTATAATTTATAATAATATGTGATACGAAAAAAATTCCTGAGAACATGTTTACCTATTTATATCTTATATATATTGATTTCATTATAAGTTTTCCTCGTTTCTTGCAAGGGTTTCCATCAAGGTTTTTTTGATTTCACTATTTTCCCGTATCATAGCATTACATATAATACCGCGCGATACGACTGGCGAAAAAGCCATGTTCTAATTTCTAATCTCAAAGATCACGTACTGCATTATGCAGCAGCACAATTATTACTATTATTGTCTTTATAATATTATGTTATTATTAAGGCCCTAAACTTGATGACCTAAAAACAGAGATACGAAATACAACTACATACATGTACTTAAATAACCTGTCTAGTGCCTAATACACGCAGTCTTCATTTTCCAAATATTAATACTAAAATGGAATATTTATACAAATAATTGAAGGCTTTACGATATAATATTGTCAATGAAAATAAATCATGTTACTTTTTAAAATATTTAGTTTAATCGAAATAATGTGTTACAATAAAGTGTAACATTCAACAAGAGAAAATGTTAATATATGTACAAAAAGTAAAAAAGGAATAAAATACACCAAAAATATTAAGAAATAATAGGTACTAAAGACATCCCTTTAATAAGCAAAAATTCCCTAAAAATGTAAAATAAAAGTCGTATTATTAGATTCTGTATTCTATGTATCAGATTTCTGTAGACAAGAGCATCGCATTAGAGCAAAAGAAAAATAATGTAAATGTATCAAGTCCCGGGATTTAGTTAATTATTTATTTACGCCTAGATAGGTAATTACATAAAATTCATAAAAAAAAACCATATTGCCCGTGTCCGCTAGGCTTTCGGAACGTTTCACCCTAAACAAAATACAAATTAGCCCGTGGGGTTGTTTTCATATTACAGGAACACCGGAGGGCCGAGTCGTTTGGACGTCACGAATAACGGTCATCCCCGCAGCGTCGGCGCCAGCGGCGATTCGGACCCGGCGCCCGAGTCGCGACCCTCTCCGCCCGAGTCCAACAAAGTGCTGCTCGTGCACGGGCTGGACCGCGTGCCCGTCAACTGCGATCGGGTGTTCAACTTGTTCTGCCTGTACGGTAACGTGACGACGGTGAAGGTCCTGAGGGACGACAAGGTGCTCGTCGAGCTGGAGGACGCGGAAGCCGCCAAACGGTGCGTGTCCAACTTGCACATGCTCCAGCTAGACGACGAGGTTAACATGAAAGTCAAGTGAGTAGTGGCGAGTGTCCCGGGTCGTGCGGCGATTATGATCGATAGAAGTTAGCAAACCGATATCCTATCAATGCGATTACTAAATTACGATTGACCAAGTAAACGGGCATAGCGACCTAATCAATAATCGACCAATACAGTCAATTTTGACACAATACCGTTTTTCATCCCTGCCTATATATACTAAATATTATATACATATATAAATCAATTTTTTTTGTGTGTAAATTAAAAAAAATTACTGTAGAAAGATTAAATTGTCACCAAATGTTTATATAAGCATTTTAAATATATTTTGACTTTTTTTGAGCTTTTTATAGGCTTACTAAATTTCATGATTTTTTATTATTATTTTTATTATCGATAAAAATGTATCAATATTGGTCAAAAAACTTGTTAATGTAATACAAGGTTCTTCATGACTTCATAATTTATTGTAAGTAAAAATTATAAAAAAAGTCTATATTAGTTTTTTATAAGTTTTTTTGTTTTATAAATTCATAAAAATGTTTCAAAATGTTTCTGTTTAAATTTAAGAATTGAAAATTCAATACAAGATTTTCCATAGGTTTTTCTACATTTTACAAAAAAAAATGTTTACCGGAAGGTCAATACATTTACATTTATATGTTTTTTACACTGGATAATCACCCGTAAGCTACCAATTTCTCAGAGAACGGTTTTCTAATTTTGTTGTTATTCAAAAACAAATAACCGTAGACACTTGCTTGAAATTTTCACCTAATGTTGGGATTATATTTTCATTAAATTTTCAAAATATTCTAACACTTTTTGAGCTTATTATAGGCATGAGATATTTTTGATATTTTTTTTTCTTTAAATATTTTTGTTAAGTCAAAAGGCTTGAAAATTGAATACAAGGTTCATCATAGTTCTTATATACTAGTAGTTAAAAATATTAAAAATCGATAGGCACAAATTTTTTTTATAAGCATTTAAAGTTCAAATGTTGACCGAAATTAATTTAATTTTGTAGTTATTCATTTATACAATGTTAAATTTTTATAGCTATAAGAATTGACAATTTAAAACAAGTTTTCTCTTAAGTTGTTCTGAATGCAGTTTTAAAATGTTTAAGACATACAGGCACACTCTTTTTAGAAGAGTAATGAAGAATAACAATGTTAGTTACTTCGTTGTAATTTAAAAATATTTTTCGTGGGTGCTTGAAACTTTTAAAATTATATTATATTATTATATTTTATACACTCGATTAAATTTTAAAATGCGATGTTCTCTGCACAAATTAATTCAACCTACTTTATTATAAATATTAAGATAAATTATTTTAATAGCAATAATATCTTAAATACACTTAGTTATGTAGGCTGACAAACCGTCTTCGCTGAGAATCGTTTTTCGTATACAATAATTTATAACTTAATCGCCTCTTCATAAATACTTAACTATACTTGCAAAATACTCCTAAAGTAGCTTTGTTTCGTTTCATTTGAAACCATGAATACGTTCATCACTAGTCGAACATTTTCTGATTATTTTTTTTGACAATTTCAGGTATTCCAAGCATAATTTTATTCATGATCAAGTCAATTTTAACAAACTGGCTGACGGTACGCCTGCTCAAAAAGTTTACTTGTCGAGCACATTAAATAGATTTGTCCCGAACGAAATGAGTCCGGATAAACGTCGTATCGCAGCCCCGTCCAAAGTAAGTGAATATTAAATTGCATTTGAAATATGTAAAATTGCATGACTTTATTGTTCAGTTTGTTTTTATACCTTTTCTAAATATATGTAAGCAATGAGATAGTTGTACAAAATAATACACATAATATATAATAACCTATTATTTTTTACATATTATTTAATGATTTAAGTATACAATATATTTTTCTTTTGATAAAAACGTTTAGAGAAGTTAAATACATTCCTGAATTATTCCTTAGGTTTTTGTATAGCACTTTTCGTTTTCAGATTTTACATTTTTTCAACGCGCCGACCGACGTTTGCGGCAGAGCAGTTCACAGAGCCGTATCGGACGCCCTGTGTCGGACAGACGCAATACGTTCCATCACTATCCGTATGTATTATCTTCGGGGTTTCGAACGTTTTGCACCACTGATTTGCTGTTTTTCTTAATATATTGTTTTCAGTTCCCAAAAAACCGAAAGCCAAGTGCTCGACGGGTTTGATCGAATTGAAAACCATGGCGTTGGCGGCGAGGACCGTTTTACTGTTGAACCACATGACGATTGAATCGACAGGTGAATATATATTTAATACAATAAACACGTAAAATATCCATTTACGATTGGTATGCACAATGTTATCGTTATTGTATTGTCGATATAACTATAAAAAAAACACAATCTAACGAAGTCGGTTAGACGTTTGTCGTAGTGGATTTAAGTCGCATATGGTGTAAAATCAATGGTCGACAACTGAGGCGGTAAATAGTAAAATAAATAGTAGAATATATAGTAGTACAAATAGTAGAATTTAAGGGGTGGGGTAAAATAATTATAAAATATTGAAAGTACTGCTATGTAAAAACAAAACACTATAGAATGTACAATGTACTTTTCTTATTTTAATTTGTAATTTGTAATTCCGTTTTGCCATTTTTGATGTTGACTTGTTGTCATACCAGCCTTCAGATATCGGTTTAAATCCAAGAACTGCCTTAGTCATCAAAGTTTTAATCTTCAAATTTTATAATAAGTTTGGTTTTCTCATAGTTTCTTTTGTTAAAGTTTTCATCTCGTCATCAGCCGTTGACTATAGCTGCAGGATGTCTACGTCTTTCCGCGACCGGTGAGAAGGGGAGGGCGGGGAAAGATCTGCACGGTCTTTGTTAAATGCCTTAAAGGGCCTCGCTACCATCATTATTTAAGGAGCAACATTTAGGCAATTTCTAATATTGTCATTGCCGACCGGGATCTATGCATAGGCGTGCGCACAGGGCGTGCCGGGCGTGCCCAGGCACGACCCGTGATTTTTCATGGGCCGAAGTGCCCTATGCCTTAATTTACCGAAATTACCAAATAGCGGATTTGAAAAAAATTGAATAATTCACCATGTTCACTCTGTAGTTGAAAGTTTGTATACACTATACAGTATGGTATATTATAGTCGTATAGACATATTATTTTGACTAGTATCAAAATTGTTTTTATAGTTTATTTATATAATTTATGTATAATATTATGTAATAAACTATAAATAATATTATAATGATATGGTAAAGATTGTTTTGGCAATGAAAGATGTTAATAGTATGAGAAGTACATTAGATAGTATGAGAAATTATGACAGTGAATACAAACAAATGTTTGATAGATCTGTTATATATTATGCAAGAAACATGATATTGCTATTCCAGATAGTAATTCTCGCAAAGTTTCAACTCGTTTAGATTCTAATTCATCAAATCAAGCTTTTTTTAATACAAAATTTGATGAATTGAAAATTACAGTATTCTATCCATTACTTGACAAACTACTCAGTGAAATTGATGTAAGATTTAAGCAGGATACATTTGACTTGGTTGATGCTATGGCATGTATGTTAAATATGAATTTAACTCAAAATACTACAAAAATATTATCAACATTTTCCAAGGTTTCAGAGGAAAATTTAATTACTGAACCAAAATTTAAAAAAAATTATGAAAATGCTATGCAACTAAATGGTGCTTCTAGTAAATCTATTTATGAATGGATTGATTGGTTGAAAACAACTGGAAATTCTACAGTATATACTTGTGTTTTTAAAAGTTTAAAAATGTTTACAATCATACATTCATACCTGTAACTAGCTGTACTTGTGAACGTGTTTTTTAAAAAATTAACTATTGTAAAAAACCAATTACGCTGTACAACGAGTCAAGAACGTTTGGAGTCATTATTAGTTATTACTGCTTTTCACAGAATAAGAAATGGTATCAAAGGTAGATTTAAATACAGTAATAGATGAATTCAACAGTATGGGTAACAGACGAATGTCTCTCTAAGGACATAAAATATATTTATGATTTCTACTGTTTCTAGATGACGTGAATTTCTGTAATTCATAAATATTATATTTATTATACTTTATTCTAATTTACTAGTACTTGTATTTTTTTTTTTATTTAAACCATCAGGTTTAATATAATTATATAAAGTATTTAAAATTATATTATTATTATTATTATTATTATTATATTAAACTATGTAAGAAAATATAATATGTGATAATATTAAATAGGTACTTTTATAAAATTTAGATTTGTTATAGTATATATAAAACGGTTGACTAAATGGCCGATGATAAATATGGGCACTACCTGCTTTTAGAGTCTGCGCACGCCTATGGATCTATGTGTTAGTTGTAAATGATTTAATGGTGTGAGTGAAATTAAATACGGGTATCCTCACTCGTACGCGCATGCACATGTCAATAACTCGATAACCATATCAATTTCACTACACGAATATTACAAAAACATTCATTTGTTTTGACAAAATTAAAGTTAGTTAACGTTGTCTGATTTTGATACTGAAAAAATATTTGAATTCAGCAGAAAAATGTCTATATATCGTACGAAACATTTTCCATTTTTAATATTAATTTTAATTTTAATTATGATTCGAAAAAGTTGATATTTTCAAGTTTTCAATTACAGTTTACAATAATATAAAATTTAATTTTTACAAAGTGCTTCGTAGGATCTATAGACAATTTTCTGGTGAGTTCAAATTTTTTTTCAGAATCAAAATCGGACAACGTTAACTACCTTTAATTTTGTCAATACTTTAGGTCTTTCCAGCTTAAATTGAAGGCAGTAGCGAGGCCCCTTAAAAAGCTTTTCGAGGGGGGTAAGGGTGCCACATTGCTCGTTCATAGCGATTACGTCGAGTTAAAATCATACGTTTATTTTTTTTGTTTTTCGGTGAATATACCGACTGCAGTGTCCAGATTTCCGTTTTTGACGAAACTGTGTTTTTCGAAATGGTCTGAGATCGAACAGAAACCTGGTGACTCGGCGACGTTGCGGTTCTGCTCGGTGCCACGCACGCCGTGGCTGCTACACAAGTCCGAACACGGTGTGCCCACGATGGAGTTTCCGATTTCGTGTACGACAGTGGTGAATGGCTGTGGCGGCGGTGACTGCATGTGGACCTTGTGGGTAGTGAACGGCACGCAGAAGCAATGGCAGCATCAGAAGCCGCACGAGGAGCCGGAGCAGGAGGCGCAGGTGGCGGAGGAGGAGTCGGTGCAGATCACGACGGACGCCGCGACCGACTGCGACCAGCTGACGTGCCCGTTAGACCAGATCGTCCACCGCGATCTGACCGCCGCCGTCAACGACGCTGACTCGGTGTTCGATATCATCGACATTTTGAGGAACCACCTGTGCGACATCAGCAACGACCGTGGCGACGTGTTGTGCGGTCGGGCGGAGTTGCGAGTGGAACAACATGATAACGCAGAAGCCGCGGCCGCCGTTTCCGCCGCTGCTGACGCCGGGAGTCCGTTGAGCCCGCTGATTGACGCGTAAACCGTTCGACCGGAATTCAACGTCGTCCCAACAGAAAATTACCGTTCTGCTCCCGAAATAAAATCCATAAATGGATCCGGGCCTCTGATTGGTTAACACATTTGGAAAGAAAATTTAAATTATTAATTATTTTTTAATTTAACAATAATAGCCTTACATGATATAATATTCATTATTTATTAATGCATTTATTTGGTGTTCAATGGACATGTTAAGGGCAATGTGGAATACCAGGCTATTTGAACCGCGAATATAAACAAATCATTTTTTATGCAATTTTTTTATTTTAAATGTATGTATCATTACTTATAATTATATAATATTGATGGATAACACAATAAACAATTATTTAATAAATTGATAACTATAGTTTTATTACTACCTACTTATTTATTATTATATATTCTGAAATATATTAAAAAATATATTAATATTTAATAGTTTAAAATTTGCTTGTGATATTTGCAGTTTGAAGTTAAGTTCGAAGTTACATTTTATTCCTAGAATAAATTATTATTATTGTTTTACTTTTAAGTTTAATTTTGAATACAGATCGAAGAATTAAAGCTTAAGCCATAATTGTTTATGTTGTTAAAACAAATTATATCGAAATCATGATAAATTCGTAGATTATTTCTTTTAAAATAGAACAAGTAACTAATAATATAAAAATTACAAATTGGCTATACTTGTATTATAAGTATTATAAAACTTAAAGAACAAATATCACAATTTTAATAAATAAAATGTATTGCTCCTAAATTATAAATATTATAAAGTTAATATTTATTATTTTTTTGTTGATAATATATATTATAAGATTATAAAATGTATATTATTCGTATAATAGCTATAGTATTTAATGAACTATTAATAACAATAATAGTGCTCAACATTTTTCTTGAATATAAATGAAAATATCTTAAAATATCCTAAAAAAGATTTTACTACATATTTATATTACTTAATATTTATTTTAACTCAACGTTTAAATAAATCTGAGTATACCGTGTTATAATTTATTTGTTATTATTTAAAATGTACACATAAAATGAATTATGAATAGAATTTTAATTTCGCTTAAGTTAGAAAAACTATTGAGGAATCTTGTATTTAATTTTAAAATCTTAGATATAAAAATACAATTTTTTTTATAAAATGTCTAACTTAAAATAATTTACAAATTTTTATGGTTATGACAAATATTATCAAAATTCAAACTTTAGATGCTCATAAGACATAAGAAATTATTGTAAATGTATGCTTAATTTTTTAATTACGCTAATAACAACTTATGATGAACCTTGTATTAAATTTACAAGTTTTCGACATAACTAATTTTTTTTTACCGCAAATTAAACAAAATTAATAAAAATCGAAAATTTCTCATGCCTATATTGAAAAGTTCAAACAGAGTCAAAATATTTTTTCAATTTATGGTGTATAAAAAAGGGTAATATTAATATTCCGTAGAAACGTCATCATCTAGGGTAATTTTAGTTTCCGAGCGGAGCAAAAATGTATTGATTTTACAATGATATCGGTTTTCCTTTTTTGCGTCTACCCATTACGTCTATGGAGGCAGAAAAAATGCTTCCGTTTTCTTCATCAAACATTTTAGAATAATGAATATTGTTGGAACTTTCAAACAATCATAAATACAATATTCCAATACATTTTAAAAGCGTTAGATAAAAAAAAAAATTAGGAAAAACAGCAATTTTTACACAAAACTGAGCAGGAAAATTATTTGTTTTTTGGCGTAAATACATGCAATTTTCACCAAATGTTTATAAAAGTATTTTGTATACATGATAAATATTTCAATATATTTAGATTTTTTAGACTTTTTATAGGCATTAACAATTTTTGGATTTTTTTTTATCATCGTCAATAAAAATATTTTCAATCTGTCAAAAAACTTGAAAATTTAATACAAAGCTATTCATAACATACTTTTTTGAAGAATCAAAAAATGCAAAAGTCAAAATGTGCGAAGGGCGAAAAATTAATTAGTTGAAACCATAAAAGCGTACGTCGGTGTCCCGACGATGGGATAGGATCGCCCGCAGGCCGCAATGTCATATCACAATACGATATTATTTCGTCAACAGTTCACAGAAGTCATCTAACTCAACATCAAATAGAAGCAAATATTACAAAAACAAAAATCGTTATGATATGGGAAAAAAAAATAATACACGTTAAATGTACGTACATTAAAATGTCGAGGGACACCGACGACGGCGGCGGCGGCGGTTATGAGTGACTGATAAATAAACGATAGGCGTAAAATAACAATAATAATAATAATGTATGTCGGTCGCGATGTTGTTCACGTCTCGATATGACGCCGTGTTTCGGGTGGCAGCTCTCGTCGAGAACGGCGGCGTTCGGCATGGGACCCTGGTAGCTCGGGACTCAATTCGACAACCAATGTCCGTAATTTTACGTAACCGTTACTAATTTTACGTAACCGTATTCCGTAACTAATGTCTAATTATTTACAATAATTTCACAATATCATTTCGAAATACGTAAAAATCACGACATTTTACAATTTTTTTTTATTATTAAATTCATAAAAAATTGTTGTACTTAAAAATCTAAGGTTTTAAAATTCAACACAAGATTTTCTATAAGTTTTTCTATTTTGATACAAAAAATTTACCAGAAAGCCCAACTAATTTTTTATGAGCATTTGAAATTATCAATAATGGCAATATGAATATAAAATCCTACCCCAGTAAAAACCTACCCCAGGCTGAGGACCGTATCCGCTCAGAATCACACGTAAGTGGGTGCTGAACTGAAGAACCAAAAAATGGAAATGTCAAAATGTCCAAAGGCATATGAAAAATAAAATAGTAAAAATTTAAAAGGTGAAACCTTAAAAGAGTACGTCGGATGTTCCGAGGTTCGAGCACAGAATAATAGTTAAAGCAGAATGGAAACTGATAAGAAAATACACGGCTCTTACAGCCGCCCAAGAATATGGTCCGGCATGTTGAAAGGGCTCATCGGATGTTCGGAGTTCCGACGATGGGATTGGGATAGGAATATATGATCGCCCGCAATGTAATATCACAATACGATATTATTTCGTCATCAGTTTACAGAAGTCATCACTCATCACTCTTCATGCCGAATAGGAGCAAAATGCCAAAATATTACACAAACAAAAATCGTAATGATAGGGAAAAAAAATAATCATGTAAAAGTGTACAATCAAATGTGCTGGGTAACCGACAATGGCGGCACGGACTACTACCGCAGAATATAATAATGCTACTACAGTGTAGTAGTCCGTGGGTGACGGTTATGATTTGATAAAAAAAACGATAGGCGTAAAATAATAATAATAATAATAATAATGTAGGTACGTCGGTCGCGATATTATTGTGTCGCTGTGTGGCGGGCGGCAGATCTCGTCAAAAACGGCGGCGTTTCGGCATGGGACCCTGGTAGCTCGGGACTCAATTCGGCAACCAAATATACTATGTCCTCACTTTACACGTCCACCACTGCCGACCGACCACCGACCGTCGTGGCCGCAACACAGTTTAAAATCGTTCACAAGCGCTCGAAAACCGCTCGCCGAACGAGGACGCTCACGGCGAACACTTTTCAGTAGAGCTAGTAATCTAAGTGCTAAGTGTTAGAAATTCAAAATGTTTACACAATATACTAAGAAACTTTGTCCGTGGCGAAGCTTTTTTTTTTTTCGAGAAAACTATTACAGTAGAAGTTACCGAGACTTAAACTTCAGCGATTTAATGTGGTTTTTTTACAGATGAGTATTGTTTCGGAAAAAATAAAAACGCCACGTCACAGTCAATATATTAAGGTCAATAAGGCCCGATAAGGTCAATAATATTTCATATTCAATATTTTAACCGTTGCCTTTGTAAAATTATGTTTACGCAAAACAGTTTCAAACGATGGTTTACGGTGACCACACAAAAACATTTTCCATCGACATGCGGTTAATCAATTACATCGATCACCGATTAAACATGGCGTACGCGGTGTCGTTACTCGTTTTCGGTAATAATAATAATTATTCGTTATTGCTAGCAAGTGACGTATTTATTTAAAATGCTTTCATACGGACGAATGACTAATGACTATTAATCAGATTATAGGCACGGTTTGATAATTGCATTAAAAAACCAAACGATAATAATTAAAACGATACACTTGTGCATACAATACCTACGATACGATACAATTGAACCATTGAAGGCGATCATAATATTATACAAATTAATATTATAATAATCGTTCATACTGGTTTTGTACATTTTTGAAGGCGTTCATAATAATAGTAATAATAATATACAACAGTCGGTCAGTATCGGTCGCCGATCTGAAAAATGAGGCAGGCAGAGAACAATGGAAATACATTTGGCCGGCCGATTTTATACCAGGGGAATATGCGGTGGCGGCGCACTGCCGAACGTTACCGGCAGACACGATATTATAATACTGTATATTATAAGTTACTAGACGACCCGTCACGGCTTCGCCCGTGATTGGTTATTTATTTTGCATTCGGACTATGATATGTAGAATTTTTTGTACAAATTTTATCGTTTAATGTGATCGGCAAGTAAATATATACAAAAAACGGTTAATGAAAACGTATTGAAATATTTTTTTAGTGGTATTAATGATAAATATATTTGTATTAAAAATGAATACAGATACAAAATAAATGATAATTAATTTGTTGACAAAAAAAATTAAGAATCGGGTGATGTTGTGACATTCAAGAAAGTTTTTGGTAAAACTCTGTGAAAAAAAATTGGAAAAATGTTAAATAGTGTCAAACGGTAACATACAAATAAAAACCCCGCTCTCCCACACCTCCATCAAAAAATTAAAAATCAGACGATGTGGTGACATCGACAAAAGTATTTGGAGCAAATCTGTGAAAAAAATTGTAAAAAAGTTCAATAGCGTCTTCAGAAAATTGGAACATTTAAATACAATACACCCCCTCCCCATCCCCTCCAGACGAAAAAATTAAAAATCGATCGAAGTTATGACACCCGGGAAGATATTTGGAACATCTCAGTGAAAAAAAAAATGGAAAAAAGATAAATATTGTTGAAATGGGAACATAAATAAGTTCTGTTCTTGCGAACATCGTAGTGAGGCCCCAAAAAATTAGCATAGTTTTTAAATTTTTCAAGAATTTTCAACTTATTTTTTACTATCAAAACTTTTAACAGTAAAAGTGTTCAGCCAAATCGGTTCAGTAGTTTTCTTGGTTAGCGTGGTCGTAGAAAACCCCTTAAATTTTATATATTAGTATAGATATAGATAGATAGGTATACAATTTACACGTTTATTTTAATTAATAATAAGTTTTTTTATTTACTATCGGACTAAATTTTTGCTTTAAACCTTCTCTGTGATGTCCTCTTTAATTTAAAAAAAATTGCAAGATGATTGAATAAGTAGTTTCGAAGTTTACCCCGCACAAAAAAAAGCGACTTCAATTTATATAGTAGTATAGAAGTATAGATATACATATAGATGACCATTGACTTTATACTAAGTATAAAGTCAATGATTATCAAGCCTGGGCAAGTTAATGATAATTTTTAACTGATTTAAGTCAAGTTTATAGAATCCATTTTGAAAAGTTTAAAATTAATAGTTAATCTAATTTTTTTTAACTCAGTTAAGTTAAAATTTATATGGAAACTTTCAATTAACTTATTAACTTAAGTTAAGTTAATATGTTTATTTTTTTTAATATATAAATAGCTAGTCATATGGTTTGAAATGATAAAATTCATAAATATTATTACACTCAGAAAATAGACATTTAACTAAATGTGGAAAAGAAAAATACAGATGAAAAGAGTTATGTAATTGTAGTAGGTGCCAAAAGTATACAAAATAAGATATACGAATAACCTTTTGATTTATTTTAATAGATAATAATATAAATATATAATATACATGTTTTAATTAATAAATAATTTATTTATGGTTATTTATGTCTTTATGACGAAAATCTATACTACTATATAAATTGAAGTCTCTTTTTTTTGTTCGGGGTAAACTCCGAAACTACTTATTCAATCGTCGTGCAATTTTTTTTAAATTGAAGAGGACATCGCAGAGAAGGTTTAAGGCAAACATTTAGTCCGATTAAGTTAATGAATAATTAGTTATTATTAATTTGAATAAAAGTGTAAATTGTATACCTATATATATTATTGTACATATTGTGCGGCCCACGCGTTTCCAGCTACCTGCAACCTGACCTTTTTGTTCGTCAAATTGTATTGTGTTTGATATCGGTGTTGTTTCGAGAATTTTATCGCACGTACACCAACAACATGTAACGAGTTAAAATGGCCCATTACTTTCCTTAATAATTGGAAAAAACAAAAATATAAATTAGAAAAAAATTACGACAAAATCGATTTTGTTGCAATTCAAAAACGAATAACTGTAGTTATACTAGAAATTTTCATCAAATGTAGGTATTAACATTTTCTATACATATATGGTACATGTTTAAGAATATTTTGATTCTTTATTAGCTTCCTATTTCCAGATATCTTAAATTGTCGATTTTATTTAGTTTTTTCTTTAAAAAAATGCTGGATGAAAAAGCTTGAAACTTTAATACCTCCTTGAGTAATTAATACTTGAATTAGAAAATAAAATCGACAGTAGGTCGGTGGCGGTTTTGACATGTAGTTTTACATGAGGCGGAAAAATATTAAATGTAATAAATCATAGCTATTATATTAATATATAAATTATATAACATAATAATATTATATATTAAATACTTTAATTCTTTGATTGATTTCACTTTGACATTAAATTGAATTCTAGCATCAACTCAGAGCAGTGTTGAATAATCCTGTAACAAATTTAAGGTTCTCTTTTTAATTTATACTTCATAATTTTATTTAATTATTGTAAAATTAAAATGTTCACCTCCAAAATCATTTTAAATTCATGCAAAGTCCGCATACCAATTACTGATTGTCTGTACGATTTATCAGCTAAATAGAAATGTGGAAATTATATGAATATAGGAAGTGCATAGTCTCCGACAGTCTCCGCATAAACTTAACGGCCGTACACCAGAAACACCGAACAGAATATGGTCAATAACAAATATTGTTAAAAACCAGGGGCGTAATTAAGAGCCTATATTATAATAAATCAGTTGTACTAAATCCTGGTGTTTGACGAGTTGACCACCACTGTACTTGAAAGTTTAGTATTTTGTGTGTAAGAATATGTCTTATATCCACCCTAAGAGAAATTCTTTAATCACGCCACTGTTAAAAATATCAGATTCAGCGCAACAAATTCAACTTCTTCTACATTAATAAATGCATGGTTGTTGTTTAGCATAGTGTAATTGCACTAAAAATGATTATAAACCAGTAAATAATTATTTTTATTTAAATAAATTTATCTGAATATATGTAGGTAATTTAATTTCAACATTTTACATTTTACACACAATAATTTTAGGCTACACATTCTAAAATAAAAACAAAAAGTTTAATCTAAAAGACTAATAAATTGACATCCTTTAAACATTTTGCTTAACCACGAAATAAATAACATTGTTATTCTTCATTTAAATATTTATATAATTTCGTCTAAATTTGAAAATAAAATGTCTATAGAAATCAATTATGTAAATATATTTTTTGATTTTTTGGTTAAACTTTTAAATACTTACAAAAAACCTTAATTTAAATTTTCAATCCTTACCTAAAAACTGAACATTTTATACATTTTTAACTACAGAACAATTTTCAAATGTTCGATGATGAATTTTGGTCAATATTTGAAGTATAAATGCTTATAAAAACATTATGTATTTTAATATTTTTGATCAGCTAATATAAAAACATGAAAAATCAAAATCAATTTTGTCAAAAATTTGCTTTGCGAAAACATTCCCGTTTTCCTTAATTTTTTTTTTGTTTTTCCCAACGCGTTTAAAAATGATTGAGAATTTTTTACTTTTGATCCCACAAAGTACCAATACTAGTTTCACTTTCCTACCAGAAAAGATACTGATGAAGAAAATTGAAGCACTTTACAGCACTAAAACGTGATGACAGACACAAAAAAAACACACACGACATAGTAAAATCAATACATTCTTCTCTCCTCTCAAAATCTAAAATCGGATTGGAACCTACCATGATATTATATTATTTGTTGATATCATTAGTTCGAAATATACAGCATACACACATAATAGGTATTATATTAAACTATTCATTTTTTTTTAATAACTGGCTAATAGTATATAGTGCAATTTTGTGTTCAGTAAATAACACAATAGAACGCTTAATTGGAAACCACGGCCATCGCGACAATAAAAATTACATCACATTTTTTAAAACGTTTTCAACACTAACCAACGGGATTACAGAAATCACCCATAAAATTGCGACTTACCAACTCAAACACATATAAATATACCTATATATTATTATATATTATATACACGATGAGCCGGTCAAATTCCAAGTCCGTGAACGACGTTAAGTCGGCGGAAACGAAAAGCAGCAAGTCGTTGAAAATCTGCGACCCGATCGAGGCCAAGCGGCCGCCGTGGGACTACAGCTCGGTGACGGACGACAGGAACGCGACGGACGCGAAGCCCAAGTGCGTGCAGCCGCCTGGGTGCTTGCCCAACGGGTGCATCAAGACGGAACAGCATTACGCGTGCGACCGGCAGCTGGTGAAAACGCTCGCGCAGTACGTGTCGCCGGAAGAGCGGAAGAAAGTGCTCATGTGGCTGGACGCGCTCGGCGAGATGACGCTGGACGACGACGAGCTGTCCGACCGGTCCATGTACGTCACGTGCCTGATGCTGCTGCTCCAGTCCGGCCAGCTGGTGCCGCCGTTCACGAGGGCGCCGCCGCCGCGCCCGCTCAAGACGCTCCGGGACGTGATCGACAAGCGGCTGTTCAAGAAGGTGCAGATCGAGTGCCGGAAGCGCAGGCTGTACGAGCGCGTGCAGTACGAACACCCGGACCGCAGCGTCGAGCAAAGGCCGTCCGACTTTTACGACCACATGCCGGAGCCCAAAGAAGGCATATTCTGTTACGGTGCCGCATTTAGCACACTGCAGTGAATTATACATTTATGACGTAGTGGACGATGGTACATACACCTACAATATGGGCACCTATACCTGACAATACCCGCACACGAGACTGATTAGAGGTATAATATTGTTACCTACCGACGTCGTATTATATGAGTTTAAATATATTAAAATATCTTATGAAACGTAACATTGTCTGTATTTATTTAAATTGTTAACTGTTGACGCGGACTGCGATGACTTAAACGATTATTGTCCGGTCTTGATTGGTGTGGTGCGAGTGGTTAAGATAATCCAAATGCGAAATTGGATGTACAATGGATATTAGTTTTTATTACAATGAAATGACGAAATATTTAAACCAGTTAGGCAGTTAGCACTCTGTCGACTGTCACTCGTGATCG
Organism: Neotoxoptera formosana; assembly: GCA_022818045.1. Classification (NCBI taxonomy): domain Eukaryota; kingdom Metazoa; phylum Arthropoda; class Insecta; order Hemiptera; family Aphididae; genus Neotoxoptera; species Neotoxoptera formosana. The sequence goes on along the minus strand of CM040630.1, from coordinate 54,731,724 downwards.
TCGATGGTCGTCGTCGCGGACCTGGTATCTGAGGCGTCACTGTTTTCCGCCAAAATCGACCTGTCCGTATACCGCCAGTACAATAATATATATTTCCCTTTTCCGCCACCACAAATTTCAGTTTGTATATTTTGGTAACCCCTGATTGTAAGAATTAAAATATTATATTATATAAGTACGTATATTTAACGTATTTTTAAAAGGGGAGAGATATTTTGATATACATATTTTGTCAAATCAATAGCATATAACTATAAAAAATAAAAAATGTCGTAATTTTGACTTGTAATAACATTGTATACAATATTCTATTATCGCAATTATTTTAAGTATCACTGGAATGTGTTATTTTTTAAAAAAAATATAATACATTTAATTAATAATCGATTACCTAATTATTTTTGTTATTTTTAAAACCATTGCCAATTATCAATAACTTCACGTGTTTTTGTGGGTTACCAAAATATACAAACTGAAATTTGTGGTAGTGGAATAAGGAAATATATATTATTGTACTGGCGGTAAACGGACTTGGCGGTAAACGGAAAGGTCGATTTTGGCGGAAAAGTACATCACTCGGTATGTGTTGCATGTTCTCAAGGTAAATCGCGGCCTTTGACCCGCGTCCAGTGTTGTAATCGTGTCCCTAAGTGGCGGTTGATAGAAACAAGCGCCGGCGGTACGCTCTATGTACTTGCGAAGACAGTGCTAAGGTATGGCATAATTAGCTAAAATACAAGGGAGGGGGCAAACAAATGTACTAACCAAAATCAAAACCCTAAAGGCTGAGTCCCCTACCCCAGTTTAAAAATATTTTTATTCAATGTATACCTAATTATTTAAAAGTTATAAAAAAAATTAGTTGTGTACAAAAATAATTATTTATAAGTTTTAGACTGACATTGAAATCTCATGAATATAACCTAACCTTTATTATTTGAAAATATTGTTTTACAATTTACTGATTGAAAACCACATTTAAGTATAATATCAGCACCACATTCATTCATTTTATAGTTTTATACTATAATACATGAGAAAATAAATATTTAAATAATAAAAAAATATATATTTTAACATGGTATTGTACACATAAGCAAGATAATTAATTTGTGATAATAAATTATATTATTGATCATCAACCCATATAGACAGAACACGGGAATAATATGAAACATGACTACATGAGTTATTTTTCTATTTTGGTAATGAACATTAATTGAACTTATTACTGCATTATAATAATGTTGTGTATCCCCTCACTAGTTCGGTCATTGTCCACTACACTGCGCTGTGTTCAGTCAAATGCACGGCGTCTATAGTGAACTTGCGCGTTTCTTCTACGGTTTTCGTGGTTCTGTATAGTGAACGACCAATCGCGTACCTTCCTCGCTGCGGCGCAGTTAATTTGTTTCAGTTATTTAGAAACTCATAAGTATTTAACAACTATTTAAATAAAGGAGAAACAAATTCGTGTAGAAATAGACGACGGAATACGTGATTTTGAAGAAAAATGTATCGTGTATGCGTCCGATTTTCATTGACGATAGATGGCGCTATTGAGCTGCACCATTA